>CAUYQG010151226.1:0-28152 GCA_963574415.1 Tarsius wallacei | reverse complement strand
AGACTCAGACCATTCTCTAGTGCCTCACTCCTCTGTGGAAGCTGGAGAGTTAAAATAATAACCCTGGAACCAACCATGCTGTCCATCAAAAGAGGACTGGATTAAAAAAATGTGGTACATATACACAATGGAATACTACGCCACCATAAAAAAGAACAAAATCATGAATTTCGCAGCAACCTGGATGGAACTAGAGTCCATAATACTGAGTGACCTCTCACAGAAACAAAAAGCTGAGTATCACATGTTCTCACTCATATAGTAGACCCTGATCATCCAATGTATTACCATAAGAAAATAACTGACAGTGGTGGGAAAATATGGGGGAGGGGAGGGTGAGGGTAATGGGATTAATGGTGGTAGATATCTCTCTGAGGATGGGGAGACACCTCTTATCAACAAGGGTACCCGAACGAAGCATTTTTGTATACCTAACCCTTAACTGTACCCCACAATATCATAATAAAAAATATTGAATATTAAAAAAATAAAATAAATAAAATAAAATAAAAGAATAACCCAAATAATGAGCTTGAGGGAAAAACACCTAACATTCCAAGAAAGAGTTAAAAGCAAAAGCCTGTATGCTGAGAAGCTATCTCTACATAACTTCCAGATTCTTAGAGTGAGTTTTGAAGGCCTCTCTTTGGGGGCCAGGCTCAAACTCCTCCCTTGAGTCTCCAAAAGGTGCGGACAGTGCGGGAGTCTAACCTTCCATGGTTAGGACGCTCCAGTTGTTAGCAAAGGCATTTTCCCCATCTAGAACGTCCCCTCGGTTTCTTCTCCAGTGACATCTTCAACCTCTGAGAGCCTACTTTGGTCCTCAGAGCTGCACAGAATAAATCTACCATGGAGTCACATGGATTTCAACTCAGAAAAATCCGTTTCATGGCTATCAGAGCTGGCATCCCTGAGCCTCCCTGGGGATGGTATTCCTTGTCAGTCCCCACTTCTGAATGGTTCAAAGGAACCAGTATGTGGAAAAGAGCTCTGTAAACCGGAAGTGCTCTTCGAAAGGTAATAAGGGCATTTGTGTTTGTTGAGCCTTCTACACTCAGGGATGCCCAGGGAAACTCTAATCATGCTTTATCTTATTTATCTTGTTTAAGCCACACAGGCAGTCCCTACAAGAAGGGCTATTTTTATCTCCAATACACAGATGGGGAAACTGAGGCTTATGTTAGCTAACTGGTCTAGGGCCACACAGACACGTGAAGTCTGCTGAGTCTTCTCCAGTGTGAGCCGTGGATGGGGTGTCCATATCTTTTCACCTGTGAGCACTGAGAGAAAGAGCTCTTTCCTGCTTCACTGCCAGCTGCTCCTACTCAGCCTGGCTGGGCCATTCCAGGTCCGGCAGATTCCAGAAAGGAAATGGTTCCCTGGTGTTTCCACTTGGAAAGGCGTTTTTGATTCACAGAAAACTGCTTTTAAAGCTGTGGGCTCTCAGTTCTGTCAGACTCAGCCCCCAGTCTTATTATAAACGTATTTTAGTGCACTGCTTACAATCCTGAGGTGAAATCCCAAATAATAGAACCCACCCACACCCATAATTTAAGAAAAATTGATATAACATCACAACCAAAATATAAAGAGGAATGAAGGCAAAGTGAGTCCTAATTACTTCCAGTGCAGGAGTCCCACTCTGGGTGACATACTGAAGTGATCAGATGCTGACACTTGCCCTCAGAAACTGGGTACTGCCCTCCAACGCAATCCAAAACGGACGAGTAGCATTGGTGGCTCAGATCATCAGAGCTGCTGCTACTGCTGGTGGCACGATTTGCCAAAATGGTAAACTACTCTTGGAATTCTGAACAAAATAAACAGTCTTCTTTCATGTTATGCATTAATGACATTCATGGAAAATAAAGTGTCTGTTATAGCTGAGTAGAAGTACATTGTGTTTACATGGAAAAGGAACTTAGCCCTAAGTTCAGAAAAGCAGAGTATTTCTTTCGAGTTGGAGTCTCGCTCTGTTTCCCAGGCTGGAGTCTAGTGGCATGATCATAACTCATCTAGCTCACTGCAGCCTCGACCTGCTGGGCTCAGGCCATCCTTCCGCCTCAGCTTTCTAAGTAGCTGCGACTACAGGAGTGAGCCACCACGGCCAGCTAATTTTTTTTAAAAGTAATTGTAGGGATGAGGTCTTGCCATGTTGCCCAGGCTGGTCTTGAGCTCCTGGACACGGGCAATCCCTGGGATTACAGGCATGAGCCACTGCACCTGGCCAGAAAAGCGGAGTATTTTAATATGGCGAGACAACACTTTCATTGTGTAGGACTGCTCCATCCATTGAGGGACCAGCATCTGTGGTCTCTGCTCTCTCAGTGCCAGTAATGCCTGCTCTGCCCCCGATATCGTACCAGATAAAACTATCTCCGACACATTTCCAAAATGCCCTGAGCACCTGTGAATCAGAGCTGCCCTTCATCTTACTGTGTCTTACCTCCCCAAACACAGATGAATTATGATTCAGAAAAAGATGGTTCTGTCTTGCCAGTTCCCTATATGATCACTATGCTGAGCCTTCTCAAAGATCATGGAGGGAATTTTGGAGTACCGTAGACGTTCCAGGAAGATGCTTGCTAGTAAATACCCTCTAGAAACTATAGCTTTAAACTAAATAAGATTATGCATGCGTTTTATTTTAAATATAGTGTTAAAATACCTTTGTACTATCCTTACCATTCTAGGGTTGACTTAAAAGGATTAACACTTACATGATGTTGCAGGCATTGTCGGTAGTCACGCAGTAGCCTTGCAGCATATCATTATTCCATGGGACGCACGAAGCCGAGATGCAGTTTAGGCAACTGGCTGCAGGTCACTCAGGAAGTGATAAGTGGGTCTCAAAGTCAGGTGTGTCTGACTGTAGAACCCAAGCCTTTATTCCAGTCTGACTTGTCCCCCTCCCTCCGTTGTTGTGGCTACATGGTGTACTTTTATTCCTGCTGTGGAAACTCCATTGTGAGGACTTTGCTCCTTGTTCAGACCATAAAGATGACATGGAGACAAAGCTAATACCTTCTTTGACGTTCCTTCCATGGAGAGGTGAGGTCTAACGCCCCCTCCTTAACTCTGGGCTGTCCTAAGTGACTCTCTCTCATAGGATTGGCAGAAGTGGTGCCCAGAATGGACATGTGGAGTCTTGCAACTCTCCTTGTGTCCTTGGAACTCTGGCTCTTGGAGCCCTGGGTCACCACATGGCCACCCACACCACCACCACCCCGAGGCTGCCATGTTGTGAGAGGTCAAGGCACGGAGAAGTGCTGGGGCAGAGAGAAAGAGGCAGGAAACATGGAGACCCCAGACACATGGGTGAAGACCCCATCCTGGAAGTTGACCTTCCCAGGCCCTGCCACCCCAGCTGATGCCACACAGACCACAGACAGACCGCCCAGGCGAGACTTTCCTGAATTTCTGACCCACAAAATGGCAAGCTATAAGCCATCACATTTGAGGTAGTTTTTAAAGTAGAAACTGATAACCACAGCACGTGGTAATGGTATTCTTTTTGTTGTATTGTGTATTCTTTTTGATGCCTAAGAGAGAAGGATCTTTCCACCTAAAAAGGAGGGCAAAATTCACTATAAAATATGTTTGCCCTCCACTTGGTAGGAATCTAAATGAGGGACATAAGTTTTGCTTCCTGATCATTCTGTAAACTATTCCCCATTTCCACACTCACAATGTATGCAGTTACCATCAGAAGTGTGTGTTTTCAGCAGGAGTGGGGGTTGGGGAGGTGGGGGGTGGGGAGAGCTTTTATCTTAATGAGTGTGTATTTAATAATACAGTATGTTTCTATATTTATATTTTAACAATAAATACATGATTTGAATGTATGAGCATGACAAAGTTTCATTAAAATGTATTTATTTAAATAGATCATTTAAAGATTTAGTAAATATTAAAAATCAGGAGGTGTATTAGTTAAGGGTCTCCAGAGAGGCCTAAGCAATAGAGCATGTGTGTGTGTGGAGGTGGATGTGTATCAAAAAAATCTACTGCAAGGAATTGACTCACGTGAGAAGTCCCAAAGTCTGCATGCAATTGGCAAGCTACAGGCCCAGGAGAACGTGTGGTATAGTTCATCTGGAAGCCAGCAGGCTTGAGACCCAAGAAGGACTAAATGTTTCACTTCAAGGCTGAAGGTAGAAAAACAAAATACCCAGCTAGAAGACAGTGAGGCAAGAAGAGTTTCGTCTTACTCGAGGGAGGGTCGGCCTTTGTGTTCTTTTCAGGTTTTCAGTGGATTGGATGAGGTTCAGTTCAGTGGATGGGGGCTGGGCAATCTGCTTTACTCAGTCTACCAACCCAAATATTAACCACACTAAAAAAAAATCCTCATAGATATGCTCAGAATAATGTTTGGCCAAACACCTGTACACCCTATGGCCCAATCAAGTTGACACATAAAATTAACTATCAGAAGAGGTATTCGGACATGGCAAATATTGCAAAGGTTGTACTTAGGGTTCTGAAGTTTGGTGAGCAGCACCTTGATCCCTGGGTTCTCCTTGTCTCTAGTATGGAGGGTTTGGAGCTGAAACTCCAGGTGGTATTGCTTAGTTCATCTATGAGGACGGTGATCCTCTGAGTATTTTCTATAATGTCTCCTGGGAAGGCTATCTTTCATGTTCAAAGCAGCTTTTAGAGACTGTCCCTGGTGGTGACTAATTCTGGGGACGTTTGAGCCACCCTTCAGATTTCCAATTACTCTCTTGGGAGAGTAGTTTCCCAGCAATCTACAACTGGCTGCCATGTTTATTGTCAGTGTCTTGGACTGCCCATAGATCTGCCATTCAGGCCCCCTGTGGACTCCCATAGAGGTCATATGTCACACAGCTTGGTCCTCTAGTGAGAGAATGTCTGCCTGGGAGGGTGATTGGAAAGCCTGGCTCACTTTTTAATGTTAAGTCTGGCTCAGTGGTGACACAGATGAAACTACTCAACCGGTTATGTGGGATATGTAAGACATGACATCATAGCCGCTGTGACAGATTCATGTCTCACAGCCATAAAGGAAGTTGGGCATTTTCATGTCCCCTCTGGGCTCTGCTAGTTTAGATGACCCTCTGTGGCTCCATCAGTTTCACTCACCTGCTACCCACTCTCTGTGAATTTGTGTCCAAACTGTCCCAGAAGCTGAAAAAAAAGTCTTTAGGTCAGCAGTTTGATGTCTTTGGCCTCTTTGACTAGAAATGTCACTGCGGAACAGGAAACAAGTGATGAGAGCATCAGCGACATTAAAGAAGACACATTTCTCCCTTTAGGCTGGTGCTTTTCCATTGGGCATTTGGGGCAACCCTTGGCTTATATAAGGTGCTGCAAATCTGTATCCTCTGTGATTTCCGTCTCCCTCTCTTCAGCTATATGAGACAAGCTCCTGCCCTCTACAGTGTTGAAACAAAGAACTAGAAAAAGGAGCAGGGGTAGGTTGATTCAGGAGGTCATGTGAAGAGCACCAAGAAACACAAAATGCAATGGAGAGCAAGCAAGCTCATGAAACAAGTTGTGTTTATCTTGATTATACGAAGGGGGACCCCAAAAATCCTGCATTTGTTTTTTGGAGGGCAGGTCCCTTGTAGGACAAGCTTCTCCCACTAGGTAAGTGTTCTAGGAACCCATCAGCATCGGGGTACCAGCTCGCATTGTTGTGAGAGGCTGCATCCAGCCTCAGTGAAGTTTTTTGGGGCAATTCTTTCAGTGCATTTGCCCATTTCAGGATGGGTGATTTACAAGCACACCTGCCCGCACCATGCTGTGTGTTCAGTAGTTTTTGACCAAAAATAGCGTGACACCTATGCCCCACCCTCCCTATTCACCTGATCTCACCCCAAGCAACTTTTTTTTTGTTCCCCCAGATGAAAAAAGTCCTTAAAGGGAAACATTTTGCTGATGTGGAAGAGGTGAAACAAAAAACGGCAGAAGCACTAAAAGGTATCCAAATAGATGAGTTTAAAAACTGTCTTGAGCAGTGGAAAAAGCATCTTGATAGGTGTATTGCATCAAATGGAAAGTACTTTGAAGGTGACCAAAGTTTAAACATGTAAGAATAAATACGCAATTTTTTAATAAATAAATTCCAGGGTTATTTTTGGATTCTCCCCTCATTTATTAATAAAATGGAAACAGTGGTGATCTGTTTCCTGTGTTAAAGAAAAACAAAGTATTTATAGTGCTTGTGTCAGTCTGCTAGGGCTGCTATAACAAAATACTACAGACTGGGTGACAAACACAGACATTTCTTTCCTTTTCTTTTTTTTTGAGTTGGAGTCTCACTCTGTTGCCCAGGCTAGAGTGCAGTAGCACACTTACGGCCATCCCAGCATCGACTTGCTGAGCTCTCGCGATCCTTCCACGTCAGCCTTCCAAGTAGCCAGAACTACAGGGGTGCACTACCATGCCTGGCTAATTTTTTATTTTATTGTAGAGATGAGATCTTGCCAAGTTACCCGGGCTGATCTCGAACCCATGGGCTCAGGCAATCCATTCGCCTCAACCTCCCAAAGTGCTGGGATTATAGGCTGAGCCACCAAGCCCAGCCCAGACATTTATTTTCTAACAGTTCTGAAAGCTAGACATCCAGGGTCAAGGTGTCAGGTTTGGTTTCTCCCGAGGCCTGTCTCCTCACCTTTCCTCTGTGCACTGGACCCCCAATGTCTTTTCCCTTTCTTATAGGGATACCAGCCCTATTTGAGTAGGTCCCCACCCATTTGACCTCATTTAACCTTACCTCTTTGAGGTCTCTATTTCCAAATGCGGTCACGTCGGGGGTTAGTATTTCAACATATTTTTTTGGGGGGGGGTGCAAAATTTAGTCTATAACAGGGCTTTAGAGTTCACCTGACAGTTCACATTCATTTCCCTGTAAGCTATCAATGGTAAATGTGCCTCATAATGGTCTCTTATTACTTAGCAAACACCTACATATCTTTGAATTGTAGGCCAGTACCATTCCTGCTGCACTTGTTCCAGATGGCCAAGAGACTTCACAAATGTTCATCTCTCCCACAGGGCAGGGGAGATGATCTGATGTCTCCAAATCCCCTTTAAAGGACAATTGAAATCTCTTCCTGTCTCCTCCTTCCCTGCCCCGCTCTCTGCCTCCTCTTTGCCTCCAGCAATGCAAGTTCACAAAGTCCATACCATGGATGAAACCCAACAGGCAGGGTTGTACTGGTAGAGTGAGTCTGGAAACCCCAGAGCTTATGTTTGCTGAAGAGCTCTCACCGGGTATTCTGCCTCTCCCAATGGGACATGAGACCCCTCCCCTCTTCTCCATCCCCCGCTCCCACCCCCCACCCACCCCCAGTCTAAAGGATACATCCTAAGATGCTTTGTGCATCAATTGGGAGGGAGAGTCTTGAGGATAAGGATTCTTTTTTGGTGAAAATTAATTATTTATTTACTTAGAGTCGGACTCTCACTCTGTTTCCCAGGCTGGAGTGCAGTGGCATGATCACAGCTCACTGTAGCCTCAATCTCCTGGGCTCAGACGATCCTCCCACCTCAGCCTCCCAAGTAGCTAGAACTACAGTGTACACCACCATGCCCAGCTAATTTTTAAATTTTTTTCTAGAGACAAATTTTTTCTTGCTATGTTGCCCAGGCTGATCTTGAACTCCTGGGCTCAAGTGATCCTCTTGCCTCAACCTCCCAAAATGCTAGGATTACAGGCGTGTGCCACCATGCCTGGCCTGAATGTAATTCATCTAGCTTTCATCCCTTTAACTAGGTTTTCTTTCTTTCTTTCTTTTTTTAAGTTGGAGTCTCACTCTGTCGCCCAGACTGGAGTGCAGTGGCATGCTCCCGGCCACCGCAGCCTCGACCTGCTGGGCTCCGGCGATCCTTCCGCCTCCGCTTTCCAAGTAGCTGGAACTACAAGCGGGCGCTACCACGCCCAGCTGATTTTTTGATTTATGTAGAGATGAGGTCTTACCAAGTTCAGGCGGGTCTCGAACCCGTGGGTTCAGGCAATTCACTCACCTCAGCCTCCCAAAGCGCAGGATTACAGGCTGAGCCACCGAGCCTGGCTAAAGTTCCAGACCTTTTTTTTTTTTTGAGTTGGAGTCTCACTCTGTCGCCCAGACTGGAGTGCAGTGGCACGCTCCCAGCCACTGCAGCCTCGACCTGCTGGGCTCCCGTGATCCTTCCGCCTCAGCCTTCCAAGTAGCTGGAACTACAGGCACGCGCTACCACGCCCAGCTGATTTTTTTTTTTTTTAATTTATTGTAGAGATGAGGTCTCACCAAGTTGCCCAGGCGGGTCTCGAACCTGTGGGCTCAGGCAATTCACTCACCTCAGCCTCCCAAAGCGTGGAATGACAGGCTGAGCCACCGAGCCCGGCCCAGCCCCCTTGAATTTTAACTGTGTTAATAAGCATCTCCACCCACCTGTTCCACAGACACCCTCAATTTCACATTTCCAGAACTGGGCTCATCATTTGCCCCGTCCCCACGTCTTCTTTCTTCTGTCTTCCTCAATGGTGTCACTGCTTCCTCAGCCATCCGAGGTGGAGTTTTCAGCATCCCAGACTCTCCTCACCCCATGGCTTCCAACTGGAAACCAAGTCCTCATGAGTGCCGCTTCCAAAGAGTTTCGTGTGTTCTCCCTTTTGCCATCTACTTTCGGCTGTCCTTGCCCAGGCTGTCATTCGCCCCCTGCACAAAAACCACAGCGATGGCCTTCTGCCCTGGCTTTCTGTCTAGATCTTCTCCACCTTTAACCCATTTTGCTTATTGCACCAGATTCATCTTTGTAAGATGCAGATCTGATCATCTGAGTCCATCTATGTGGCAGTGACAAAATACCTTTGATTGGGTAATTTACCAACAATAGAAATTCTGGAGGCTGAGAAGTCCAAGATCAAGTGTCCAGCAGGGTTTGTGTCTGGGGTGGGCTGCTGCCTGCTTCCAAGATGGCTCCTCGTTGCTGCATCCTCTGGAGGGCATGAATGCAGCGTCCTCACTTGGCAGAAGGAGTGGAAGGGCAAGAAACCCTCCCTTCAACCACAAGTCCTTTTGTAAGGGTGCTAAAGGCTCTGCTCTGATGACTTAATCACCTCCCAAAGGCCATGCCTCTTAATACAGTTGCGTTGGGGATTACATTTCTTTTTTTTTTTTTTGAGTTGGCGTCTCACTCTGTCGCCCAGACTGGAGTGCAGTGGCCACTCCCGGCCACCGCAGCCTCGACCTGCTGGGCTCCAGCGATCCTTCCACCTCAGCCTTCCAAGTAGCTGGAACTACAGGCATGCACTACCACACCTGGCTAATTTTTTGATTTATTGTAGAGATGAGGTCTCGCCAAGTTGCCCAGGCAAGATTACATTTCAATATGAATTTTGGAAGGAGTACCATCATTCAAACCATAGTACCGATCTACTCAGCTGCTTAAACATCTCAACTAGATTCCATTGCTTACATTAGTGATTGCCAACACACACACACACACACACACACACACACACACACACACACACACATTTATTTATTTACAGTCAGGGTCTCACTCTGTCAGCCAGGCTGGAGTGTAGTGGCACAATCCTGGCTCATCGCAGCCTTGATCTCCTGGGCTCAGGCAATCCTTCCTCCTCAGCCTCCGGAGTGGCTGGTACTACAGGCATGAGCTGTGATCATCACTGTGGTCCCTGGCTAATTTTGTTATTTTTTTATTTTTGTAGAAATGAGGTCTCACTACGTTGCCCAGGCTGGTCTCAAACTCCTGGGCTCAAGCAGTTCTCTCACCTTGGCCTCACAAAGTGCTGGGATTATAGGTGTAAGCCACCACACCCTACCCCAATATACCAATATATTACTTATAATTATTTAGTTATAAAGAATTCTTGAGTACACATTCACATATGTATTCATAGATCATGTACATACTACTATGTTAATACATAATATACATTATAAAACATGCAAAAGTAGAAACGAAAAAGACCACCTGAGCCTTTGGTCCCTTCTCATACATTCTCAAAGCCTCTGTGTTTTTTTACTTTCTCTTCCCATGTTCTGGGATTCCCTTCTCTCACTTCTCCTTGGGATAAAATTCCATGTGCCCTTCAAGAGTCTCCTCCACATTTCACTCCTGGGACCCTGAAAGAGGTGGGCTCCACATAGATTGTCAGTACCACCTTTGTACGTGGTCTGACTATTAAGTTCATGAACTCATCCTAGAAAAAAATGCTACATACCTTTTGCTGAATATCACTGCAGTCATCTTTGAAGTACTCCCCTTAAGAAGCTATGTACCTAGTCCACCTGTCAAAGCAATTTTGGAATTCTTTTTCTGGAATTACCATCAGAACTGTCATCGTATTACCCGTGATGTCCTGAACGTCATCAAATGTCTTCCTTTCAATATTTCTTATATTTTTGGGTAAAGAAAAAAGTCATTGGGGGCCAGATCAGGTGAGTAGGGAGGGTGTTCCAATACAGTTATTTGTTTACTGGCTAAAAACTCCCTCTCAGACAGTGTTGTGTGAGTTGGTGCATTGTTGTGATGTGAGAGCCCCTTTGGGATCATTTTTGCACACAGCTTTCTCATGTCAAGATTTTCGGTTAAAATTTTCCTGTTCCCCTATCAATGTTTATTTGGTCTGCTACACTTCTCACAGTCAGTCAATGATTTTGATGCACAAGTCGAAGAATTTTTGCAATGTTTTGGTCAGTCCAGCTGTGTTACTGACTGCCCTGACCTCTCTTCATTGGTAATGCTTTCTCTCCCCTCAGAAAAATGTTTAATCCATTTATACAGTGCCTTTTTCTTCACGGCATTATCCCCATAAACTTGGACTAACACGTCCCTGATTTCACTTCCACTCTTGCCAAGTTTAACAAGAAATTTAATGTTTGTTCATTGCTCTAATTTAAGCTCCGACATTCTCACAATGGCACACAAAAACATGCAACAATAATGAATGCCACTCAGCAAGACACCTCCACACGTTGACGTGAACACAGCTGAGAGACACTGATATACCAAGGTTATGAAACCTTACTGAGTTGTTTGTACAGTGCTGCCAACGTAAGTGTACGGTGGCAAGTTCTCGTACTTAATTCTCAGACCTCATATAGAGTACTGTTGCTGGGTGGAGTGTGGTGTGATACTTCATGGGTTCTTTCACTCACCACAAAAAACAATTTCAGAGCAACCCAAGGATAGTTTAAGGCAGAATTTATTAGAGAGAAAGAAGGAGGCATGCCAAATTGACATGGGCGTCTTAAGAGAAAGAATATACATTTGCTTTTGGCAAGAAGCTTTATATACTTTTATTATAATTATTATGCTAACCATGAACGAAGAGGGTGAGCTGTAGGTATCTCCATGTTCTAGCTCTCAAGGTGGTCAGGTCTGGGTGGTCAAGTGAAGGTCTTGTGCCAATAAGAAATATGTCTGGATACTTAACCTAATTTAATTTAAACCACCCCTTCAAGAAACTTATCCATATATGTCTAACCTGTACTGAATAACCTGCCTCAGTATTTAAAACCTCAACCTTCTCTTGCTGTGTGATTTGAGGACATCTCTCTGATGGGCAGAGAAAATAAGGAAAGTATTGGATGTATGTCTCTGTGGATTCCAAGAACAAATTTTAATAGTAACTTAGGAGGAGGGACCCCCCCCAAAAAGCCCAGGATTTATTTATTAAAAATTGCATATTTATTCTTCGATGTTTAAACTTCAGTCTCCTTCAAAGTACTCTCCACTGAATGCAATACACCTATCGAGAAGCTTTTTCTACCGCTCAAAACAGTTTTGAACTTGTCAGTGTTAATGCCTTTGAGTGCTTCTGCCTTTTTCTGTTTTACCTCTTTCAAATCGACAAAAAATGATCCCCTTTGAGGACTTTTTTCATTTGGAGAAACAAAAAAAAAAGTCCCTCGGCAGGGAGGTGGGGGTGGGACGGATGGGGGGCGGTGGGGGAGGTGGAGGGGATTGGGTGAATAGGGAGAGTGTGGCATGGGGGTCATGCTGTTTTTTGGTCAGATACTGATGAACACTCCGTGGGGTGTGGGCAGGTGTGTTGTCATGGTGGAAGAACCAGTCACCTGTTTGCCACAGCTTGGGAAATTGTGATGCAACCTTCTCAAAACTCCCAGATAAAAACTTTGGTTGACCATTTGATCTAGAGGAACAAATGTCGAGTGTACTACAAGGGACTCACCTTCCAAAAGGTAATTCCAAGTTTTTTTGGGTACCTCCCCATATCTTTTCTTCCTTGTCAGAATTTTTCCCCTCAGCTTTTCTCTTACTCTGGGTGAAACATGCCCCTACAGGGGAGTGCAGAAGCAGGCAGGCAGGTAGACACGGGAGTGGGAAGTAACGCGAGATGTGTCAAG
This sequence comes from Tarsius wallacei, assembly GCA_963574415.1. Taxonomy (NCBI): domain Eukaryota; kingdom Metazoa; phylum Chordata; class Mammalia; order Primates; family Tarsiidae; genus Tarsius; species Tarsius wallacei. The sequence goes on along the minus strand of CAUYQG010151226.1, from coordinate 15,802 downwards.
AGTAGACTTAATCCCGGATATCAAGTAATTAAGCCAATGTGTCATTTATTTATTTATAAATATGGTCACGAGACTCCTCTACTTGAAACCCTTCCACCGGTCTTTTCTATTTTTTTGAATTGGGGTCTTACAATGTCACCAGGGCCGGGAGTGCAGTGGCATGATCATGGCTCCCTGCAGCCTCCACCTCCTGGGCTCAGGTGGTCCTTCCATCTCAGCCTCCCAGCAGCTGGGACGACAGGCGTGTGTCACTGTGTCTGGCCTAAGTAATTAGGCTAATATGATTTAGAACAACGTGATCTGTGACACTTGTGCGTATGTCCCCCTCAGACTGTAATGAATTCATGGAAGTGCTGCAGGTTGTTAATTTTTAGTAAATGGATCATAGAACTGTTCTTTGAAATGAAAGCAGGGGCAACAACCTAGTCATTTTACATTAATGTGAATGGAAGATAATTACAGTTTGAGAGAACATAGTCCGTCTCGGGTTGGAAGTTGCAGGGAGCACAGATTGCAAACAAAGTTTATGTGTGCCATGGGGACATCGGAAGCACTTTCCCCGTGTTGGTGAGGGGAGTGCTTAACTCGCTTTTCAGATATTCCCACCAGTGTCCTGCAGGGAACTGTGCTAATAAATATGACAATAACATTATAATGGGGCAAGAAAGGCTGACACAGCGTTTTGTTAATTTGTGTTCAGCATTAGCTGGGAGCTTTGTAACCCCTGAGCAATGAAACAGGAGCATATTGGTTGGACCGTAGGCATTTTAATTAGAGGTCCTGGGAATAGCTCTGTGCTGTGGCAGCAGAGTGGGACCCGGTCTCACAAAGTTTACCCAAGGCGAGCTTTCCTCCTGGCCCTCCGTGGTCGAAAAGTTCTTGCCAGAGGCAGGGACCTGGGGGAGGGGAGAGCCAAGTTTCTAAGAGGAGGAAGAGGAGGAGGACGAGGAGGAGGAGGAAGAAGGAAAGGAGGACGATGACGATGCCTGGTGGGCTTGTGTCCAATAGCAATTAGCTACTCAGCTGTCAGCACCCAGAGACCTTGTTTTAACAAGGATCGACAGAAATAGCTTGACCCCATGATGGATCGCAAATCATTTTTTTAAAAGGCTGTTTTAATTCTTGCTACCTTTTCATCATTTGGCTTAAATACAATGGAAGAATAAAGACATCATAAACCAAAAGCTGTTAGCACATATGGCCCCTGAAATTTATGGGTATTAAGCAAAAATAGCTTAGGAACATTTCACCAAATTATTTTTCCAATCCCTTAAGACTCATTTAAATTACCCTCCTCTCCCTCTCCCATGCTGATGGCTTCTCTGGCTGCCAGCGATCTAGTGCACAGGAGCGCCTGAGTCCAGAGAAAGTCAACTCTGTGGCGGGCAGGCTGGGTGAGTTCCATGGGGTGGGCCAGAAGCACTGTCCAGCTACAGGCACCCACATAGGCAAAGAGACAAGAACCAAGATAAACAGGCGGCTGCAACCCTTGGGTCAGAGGTGCATTCTTGGGAATCGTCATCAGCACTCTCATCTTTGTCTCTTTTGCCTTTAGTCCTGGGGCTGGGAGCAGGAGTTTCAGTGGAGATGGTGGGATTACTTGGAGGTGAGGGGCTCACTGCCAGGCCTTGATGGGGCCTCATACTCAAAGCCAGCCACTTCTATGACGGTCCAGTGCTGGCTTTGGAGGCCCTGTGTGCTAAGTCCTGGAGGATCCGGTGCAGAGTAGTGGGCCCACCAGAGGCCAGTGGTAAGGAGCAGAGCTGGTGTTAGGCTCTGGATGAAGATTGATGGATCTCACCATGTCAGCAAAGAGGTAGACATTCATTGGTAATGTTACTTCTATTTGTTAGGTAATTAGTAAAACTTACAGATAATTATTAAGTACCTAGGAGGGGCAAGGCAGAGAGAATTTACTCTGACATGCAAAGAGACAATGTCAGGTGAGTGTCCAGAGGGCCAGAAGTGGGTCTTCAGGAAGCTTCCAGTCCATGTGCTTACTCTTAGAGGACCATCCAACTCCTGATCCCTTGGGTTAGGACTTAACTGTGTGTGTGTGTGTGTGTGTGTGTGTGTGTGTTTCTCCCCATTTAGGAAACTCTTCGGGCAGCCACAGCCTCCCCTCTTGACATATGCAAGGCTCTGTGGTACAGCGTTGGTGTCTGGGCAGCCTGGGGTTGGAGTTGCCACCAACGAAGGGGAGACCTCCTCATGACATTCCCTTGAGCCTCAGCTTTGTCCACATTAGAACGAAGATAGTCACAGCCATATTGCATGTTGCCGTGAGGAGCAAATGAAGATGTGTTGAACACTCGGAATCTGATATGAATTGTCAGGCTGAGCACGCTCACTTTTATTAGGGGCGAAAAATTTGTTTTGCTGCTTTTTTTTTTTTGAGTCAGGATCACACTCCAGTCGCCTAAACTGGAGTGCAGCGGCACAATCATGGATCACCGTGGCCTCGAGCTCCTGGGCTCAAGCGATTCTCCTGCCTTAGTCTCCCGAGTAGCTGGGTCTACGGGCACATGTCACCACGCCCGGCGAATATTTTCTACTTTTTGTAGGGTCAAGTCTTGCTGTGTTGCCCAGGCTGGTCTTGAACTCCTGGGCTCAAGCGATCCCTCCACCTTGGCCTCCCAAAGTGCTGGGATTATAGGCGTGAACCACCGTGCCCATCCGACTCCTGTGCTTCTTAGGTTGAGAAGAGACCCTTTCAATTGAATCCATCTGGACCCTATGTGAGAAAAGTAGAGAAAGCAGTAGGCACAAGTCCCTCTGTGGCATCACCCACCCCTGTGATAAAGCCTATTTTATTCAACAAGGAAAGAGAAGAAGAATTTCCTTAGACTGAGGCTGATGAGATATGAAGATCAAGAACTCCTAACCTATCCTTTGATCCCTGGAGGTCTTGGCTCTGTCTCCACGGGGGTAATGTCTGTCAAATCTCAATGCCATTGTCCTTATTCTAGTTAGGAATTTTATTTCAGAACCAGGCTGGTTTCTCACCAGATCTCATGGCCAGTGTTACAGCTGCTGTGTGCTCCCAGACCCGAGCGCCCATAAAATAGCTCACCACATATGTACAACTTTACGTCACTCTCTGCTGAGCTAAGTTGGAAAATTTATGGTTAGAAGAACACAGAGTCAAGTTGGAAATGTGGCTTTGGCTGTGTCTGGGCTTAAGTGGAGTTTTCAAGTGTAGTTTGACCACTTTCATCTCACAGAAACATCGGGGCCCATAAAAATCAGTCCGGTGTCAGAATTTCAAGGTGTTGTATTAAGCATTCCTGTGGTTGCTGGCATTCTTCACTTTTATTTAAAAAGGGGTGTTAAAGTGACAGAACGTGATACTTTAAAAAGGCCACCATCTCAATCCTCCTTACAATTAGTGAGCATAAGCATGCTGCTAAAAAAGATACTATGTAGTGTTTTCTCATTCATTCATTCATTCGTATTTTCTTAGTATCCGTTGACATCCCTGCATGCTAGGTATTGTCCAAATAAAATATTTCAGGCACCATTCTAGCCTTCATGGAGCTGATAGTGGAAAGGTTGGCAGACATTTTCTAGAAAGGGCCTGTGAGCAAACATTTCAAACTTGAAGAGCCGTATGGTTTTGATGGCATCACCCTCAATTGCAACGCCATCCCTCCTCCACACCCCTCAGGCTCCACTTCCCCCTCCCTCTGGCCTACAGATCCCTCCCTTCGCTCCTTACAACCAGTGCCCGGTTGCCTGTGAGCCAGGTATTAACACCCACGATGCTGAGCGATGACAAGGATTCGCTGAGTTGACCGCGTCAAGCCCTCACTCAGCTGCCACCTTAGAAATGCTAGCCTGGCACCCTCCTGACCTTTCCAGAGAAGGCAAAACCACTTCTCCTCTTCCAGGCCAGCCCAACCCTGACTCAAGCATCTTCTCCAGGACTGTTATCCACTCAGCTCTTTCTCCTGAACATTCCATCTTTCCTCTCTGCCTTGTTACACTTTGCTTATGAACACACTTGGGTGTCTTCTATTTTAAAAAGAGATGGAAAGAAGAGAGAAGTAGAGGAAGAAGATGAGGAAGAGGAGGAGGAGGAGGAGGTAGGGGAGGAGGGGAGGAGGGGAGGAACACTCCCCATTTGACCTGACATCTGCCTCCAGCTATTATTCTTTTTCTCTTTTATCTAATTGGTCTCCAACTTCCTTCCTATCGCCTTGACCTCTGTTTGTTAATTTCTGTTTCTTCCTGGCGCTTTTCATTCGCAGGGATGCACCGTGGTGTGGAAAAGGGGGGCTTTAGGGTCAAGCGCGTGGGTTCGCATTGCCATTTGCAGTGTCACAGACCCTGGCAGCTGACGCAGCGCTGAGACTCTCACCTACAAAACGGGAACAACACGGCCTCCCTCAGGAGGGAGCTGTGAAAATGTAGCACAATGATCCATGGAAGGCGCCATGTCAGGACCTAGCATGTGACAGATGCCACTCAGTAAATCCCTTTTCTTGTTCTCCTCCACAAGCTAGTCAGAGGCAGGAGCCTCTGTCCCTGGAGAGGAGTGGTGGTGGTAGATAGGAGCTGTTTATTGTTCCTAGTTATCTGAGTTGGAAAACATGTCCAGAATTTTTCCTTTGCTTTTTCTTTTCCAAATTTCCTGAGACTTGGAAAAAAGAAACGTGAGGTTCTAGTCATGTGAAAATGAAAAGGCGCCCAGGTTGATGTCATTCATTCACTCATTCACTCATTCATTCATCCATCTATTCAACACACATTTATTCAGCTACATGTTTATCCCTGTGAAAGGCCTGGGGTACAAAGATGTAAAAGATCAGATCCTCCCCGGGAGAAGTTCTCAGTCCGGTTTGGGGTGCAGAGAGGGAGTTGGGTAGGTCACACAGGATTCCTGTGCACTGTTGGGATCACTGCAGAGTGCCATGGCGTGAAGAGGGGAGTGGCCAAGGAGATGCCCTCTGAGCACTCCAGAAGGACCTGACAGAGAAGGGAGCTGGGGAGCGATTGCAAGAGGTGGAACAGCATATGCGGGAGTGTTTTCTGTGGGTCAGTGGGAGGACATCCAAGGTCCAGACTGGAGGGAGGGGAGGTGAAAGTGGGGGCTGAAAGTATGAGTCTACCTTGATCCTTCTTGACAGAGAGAAAGAATTGTTCTTCCCATGGATGGGAAGTGGACTTCCCCAAGTAAATCCAGAAGACAGAGCTAGGGTCAGGGGAGAGAGGTTTCTGGAAAGCAGAGTTCAGCTCAAGATGAGAAAGAATTTGCAATTAGTCATGTCCATTCATGGAGCAGGCCTCTCCCTTTCAAGTGAGTGACAGGAGCTGGGCGGCTCTTGGGAGGGCGGCCAGCTCAGGGCCGCAGCTCCTGGACCAAACATAGAAGGAATTTAATAATGGGAGGAAGGAGAATGACAAAGCTGATTCTCAGGCCAGGCTCTGTCTCCCCACCCCACCTCCCTCTAATGGCCACCCTCAGCCACCCTCACCACCCACCCCACCCCACCAGATGGCCAGCCAGCCTCAGCTCTAAGGCCTCATGGTGAGGAGAGACAGGGCCTCTACTTGGATAAGGACTTCACGTCCTGCTTGGCTTTGGGCTCCTCAAGGACCTCAGTTTTGCTATACTTTATCCTTCAGGAGATTTTTTTTAAAGGGACAATTGGAAAATATTCTCTGCTGGCAGAAGAAATTTGGCAAGCTAAGCCAATTTTAAAATTTAAGTAGGTGTGTGTGTACATAGATACACATAGGTATAAAATATTGCATTTTGATTCTAAATCCTAGATCTACTTGGAATGCTGAAACAACATATTGCAATTTGACTCTGGCCCACATTCCCCCCTGGCCTCTCTGGATTCTCCTCTGGGCATCCTGCATCTGGAAGGCTGAAATTAAAATTGAGAAGGGAAGCCCTGGACCCCAGCTTGCCTCCCCATGGGGGCCTGGCCTCTGCTAACTATAAGCATTCTGCCAGGACTTATTTAACAGCCAGCAGCAGACTGGTTTTTTTAAAAATTATGTTTCTGAGTTATACAAGTTGTTCATACACACATATATTCGTGTTTAAAATGCAAATTAGTAAATCAGTACAGGATTTCCATGGCTGTGTTTTTCCCTGAGCAGCTAGAATGAGCCTTCTAAAATGGGCCAAATCACATCTCTGCTCAGCTCAGAGATGTGTAGGGAGAGCCAGTGCTCTGAAGTGGCCTGCAAGGCACTAAAAGCTAAAAGTCTCTCACTCCCTTTCTTACCCCTCCTTCCTTTGGTCACTCTACAATCTAATACCCTGGTCTCCTTACTGTCTTTGAACACATTAAGAACACACACATCGGCTGGGTGCAGTGTCTCATGCCTGTAATCCCAGGGGTTCAAAACCAGCCTGGACAACTTGACGAGATCACGTCTCTGCAATAAATCAAAAAATAAGCCGGGCATGGTGGTACATGCCTATGGTTCCAGCTACTTGGAAGGCTGAGGGGGAAGGATCGCCCAGCAGGTTGAGGATGCGATAGCTGTGATCATACCACTACACTCCAGCCTGGGCAACAGAGTGAGACTCTGACTCAAAAAAAAAAACCAAAACAAAACAAAAAATAAGAACACACCCACCCACCCACCAGAGGGCTTTTGCACTGCCTGGAATGCTCACATATCCCCATGGCTTTAACTTCCTTGAAGTATCTGCTCCAATATCCCTTAATGTGAGAGGTCTTTCCAGATCATCAATGTAAAATAACACCTTCATTGCTTTTTCTCCCTTAACCCAGTTTGTTCTTGTAGCATTTATCAGCACCTGGCTTAGTATATATTTGTTTATCGCCTTTCTCTTCCCACTAGAATAAAGTTCCATGACAGCAGTGACTTTTTGTTGTTTTCCATATTGTGTCCTTAGTGCCCAGAATGCTGGCATACAGAGGGCACTTGAGGGATACTCATCGAATAAATAAATGAATTAATGAAGATTGTGGTAAAAAGAAAGAAATTTTCTCTCCACTCTCCCATTCCACTGACCCCCATTCAACATGTTTCAGTCATAAGCTCTGACAGTGGTATAGTCTTCTAGAATTTTTTTTTCATATGCAAGAATACCTAAAGGCTTCTGCTTCCAGTTCAGATGGAGAAAGATGTGGAAGGCCTTTGGCCTCGGGAAGCAAGAAGAAAAATTTGGAAAAATAAATCTATACTTCTTTATGAAACTAGCAAAAAGTGATGGCTACAAAGAAGCCTTGATGGACCATAGTCTGGAGGGAAAGGAGCCATTGCTAGGGGTAGCAGAGAACTATGGCTTCCATGACTAGGGGGTGGACAGGTATAAGTGGGTGGAGGAGTGAAGAGTCTTGCCAAGGAGATGCCCTCTGAGCCATCTGGAAGGATGACTTTCCATGCATCAGCCAGAGAAGGGAGGTGGGGAAGAGACTGCAGGAGTTGGGAATAGTGTGTGAAATTTTCGTGTTGTCTGGGAACAGTGAACACGTGACCTGGGTCTAGAATGGAGGATCAGGCCTACCATAGACAGAGAGAATTTACCAGAAGAGATTGTTCGGGCTTTACCAAACAGTGTGTGCGACCAGGAGGCACTGGAGTCTGAAGGACCCTCAGGCTCAGTCAGAAGACATAAGCCACATAGGCAATTTGAATAGGGAAACTCAGAGAGTCAATACAGAGAGCAGTAACTACTCAAAAGCAGAAAGCAAAGTCAATCATGTCGGCAACTTAGAAGAGGGGGCCCTTGCAAGGTTGAGATTCAGACGCCTATCCACGGAGAGAGCATGTTGCTGAACCAAAGACTCACCGTCCTCTCTAGTTAACACTGCCAGGACCCTTATATACTGATTCACTTGCCACCACGTAGAAAGACAAAACACCAGAAAAGAAAAAGTCCCTCCTTCATCTTCCAGACTTGCAGCGTCTCTCCGGTGCCCTCTATTGATGGGACCTAACTCAAGCCAACTGGTAAAGAAGTAATGTAGCCTGGAGACTTGAGCCTCTGTATCACAGGGTAGGGGAAAGAAAGATGGGTTTGTTGCTGAGAAACAATACATTCATATGTGGCACAAAAACACATACCCAAAAAACATATATATATATGTATTTTAAAAACCCCAAACCTCCCCTTTTCTGAATTTTACTGAGAAAGCACCAGTGGAGGAGGAGCTAGAAGCCTGGGGAAAATCCCATCATTTCAAACATTCTTCTGGTCTTTGGATTTCAGGACCTTGTAGAAGTTGAATTCAAAGATAAACAGCAGCAACAACAACAACAAATAGATGAAACTGGTTGGGAATTGGGCAAAGAACAGGTAAACTCAATCTAAATAAAGCTGCAGCTCACCACTAACTCAACTTAATTGGTGGCAAATCTGAATAGCCACCAGACAGAAAAGGTTGGAACTTTGGGAAACAAACAAAACTAAGCTAAAATTATTATGTTCTATTCTGTTCTGTTCAACATCATTTTTGAAGTATTCATTTTTTTTTAATTGAGGCAAATAAAGAAGCAGGAAAATGTTGCCAATGATTAAGAAAAAATACAGTCAATAGAAATGTCTACAGATGGCGTAGTTATTGAAATTATTAGATAAAGACCTTAAGACAACTTTTTTTTTTTTTTGGTTGGAGTCTCACTCTGTCACCCAGGCTGGAGTACAGTGGCATACTCACAGCCACCCCAGAGTCGACTTGCTGGGCTCCGGTGTTCCTTCTGCCTCAGCCTTTCAAGTAGCCACAACTACGTGTGCATGCTACCACGTCCAGCTAATTTTTGATTTATTGTAGAGATGAGGTCTCACTGAGTTGCCCGGGCTGGTCTCGAACCTGCAAGCTCAAGCAATCCACTCACCTTGTCCTCCCAAAATGCTGAGATTACAGGCTGAGCCACCAACCCCAGTCTAAAACAACTATTTTCAATAGGTTTAAGAAAACTGTTTAAATAAATTAAAGATAAGAGATGGAGATTTCAGAAGAGAAATGGAAAATCAAAAAAAAAAAAAAGAGTAGAAATTGAAATTCTAGAACTGAAAAATACAATATAAAACATAAAATCACTGGATGGGTTTGTAACAAACAATAAGTAAAACAACTAAAAAAAAAAAAAGTAATGATGTATAGCCAAAAAGCCAAAAGCAGAGATATAAATAAGTTCTAAAAAAATTAATACAAAAGAGAGCAGGAAAAGAGAAAAAAGGGGCAAAAAGTAAACAAATAAAAATGGTAGACTTAAACCCAATTCTATCAATAATTGCATTAAATATAAATTGATCAAACACTTCAATTAAAAGGCGGAGATTGTCAGACTGAGTAACAAAAATAAGACCCAACTATTGTGGCTACAAGAGACACAGTTTTTATGTATATAAAATTGCAAGTAAGTTATAAGTAAAAGATTAACAAAAGATACACTGTGCAAACATTAATCATAAGAAAGATGAAGTGATTGCATTTATATCATAAAAAGTAAACTTGAAGACAAGCAGTTTTATCAGAAATAAAGAGGAACACTCATAATGATAAAAGAGTCAAATCATCAAGAAAACATAAAAATCTTAAATGTATTTCCACCATAATAACAGAGCTTCAAAATGCATGTAGCAAAAGCTGACAGAACTGAAGGGAAATAGGCAAATTAATAATTAAAGTTGCAGATTTTAACACTGAACTTTCAGAAATTGATAGAATAACTAGAGAAAAATTTATATGGGTATAACTATCAACCAACTTAACCTCATTAATATTTGTAGAACACTATACAGCTACAGAATACACATTCTTTTCAAATACACATGGAACATTCGTTACAATGGACCAAAAGTTGGCCATAAAATGATTCTTAATAAACTTCAAAGGACTGAGACATAGAGGATTTTCTTTTGTTTTTTAAAATTATTTCAATAGCTTTGATACAAATAGTTTTTGGTCTGAACTTTAAAAGTACCCACCACCCTTACCTGTGCACATTGTACCCAATAGGTGACTTTTTTGTCTTTCCCCCCATTTTGAGTCTCTAGAGTCTATTATAACATTCTCTGTGTCTTTGCATATTCTTAGTTTAGCTCTTATAAGTGAGAACATGCAGTGTTTGGTTTTCTGTTCCTAAGTGGGTTTGCTTAGGATGATGTTCTCCAGTTTCATTCAAGTTGCTACAAATGACATTATTTCATTCTTTTTTGATAGCTGTATAGTATTCCATAGTGTATAATACCACATTTTTATTATCCACTGATCAGCTGATGGACATTTAGATTGATTCCACATCTTTACAATTGTTGTATTGTGATGAACATGTGGGTGTCTTTCCTTCCTAGCGACCTCTGTTCCTTAGGGTAGATATCTAGTAGTGGGATTGCTGGATCAAATGGTAGATCTACTTTTAGTTCTTTGAGTAATCTCCATAATTCTTTCCATAGAGGTTGTACTAATTTATACTGCCACCTACAGAGTATAAGTGTTTCCTTTTCTCCACATCCATACCAACATCTATTGCTTTTTGGTTTTTCAATAATGGCCATTCTGAATGGTGTAAAGTGGTATTTTATTGTGGTTTCATTGATTTTATTTTTGTTTTAAAGATGTGGGGTACTCCACATAGTAGCAGAATAAAATATATCAGATGAAAACTATGTAATCATCTCAATCGATATAATTGAAGCATTTACAAAATCCAAAGTTCAAGTATGATTTCCTAAAAAGCCTCTTGGGATACTAGGAATGGAAGAAACTTTCTTAATCTGGTTAAGGGCATGAATATTTAAAGATAACATCATACTTAAAGATCAAATATTTGAAAAATTTTCCCTAAATTCAGGAACAAGCATGGATGTCCTCTCTCGCCAGCATTATCCTGGAGTTTCTAGCCATTGTAAAAAAAACGAAGAGGCACAACATTGGAAAGAAAGAAAATTTTACTTCACAGATGATAGGATTGCATATATAGAAGATTTAAAGGACTGGACAAAACCTTATTAGATCTGGTCACTTAGAAGTAGTTTACTAGTAGGATACAAAGACAATGTACAAAAATCATTGTAAGAGTACCATTCACAACAGCATCAAAACCCAAAATATTCTTAGTGATAAATGTAACAAAATATGTGTAAGACATCTACACCAAAAACTGCAAAAACACTTTTGAGGCAAACTAAAGAAGAAGCAAACTAAAGAAGTCAACGGAGAGATATATCATTGTGTATGGATTATAAGACTCAATGTTGTTGACATTTCAATTCTCTCCAAGTTGATGTATAGATTCAATGCATTCCCAAACAAAATGCCAGCAGGTTTTTTGGGACTTCTATGGAAATGCAAATGCAAATTACAAAATAATCTTGAAAAAGGAAAATCAAATTGGAAAACTTACATGACCTGATCTCACAACTCACTCTGAAGTTTTAGTAACCTGGAGAATTTGGTATTGGCATAAAGATAGACAAATATATCAAAACAGAATCAGGAGTTCATAAATAGACTCAAATTCATGTGGATAACTGATTCTGACAAAGGCACTAAAACAATTCAATGGGGAGAGAAAAGTCTTTTCTACAGATGATGTTTGTTGACTCTATATCTACACAGGGGAAGAATGACCCCTGAACTTTATCTCTCATCATACACGATAATTAAGATGAGTCATAAACCTTAACCTGTAATAAGTACAACCACAAAGTTTCTAAATTAGTAGAAAACATAAGAAAATATCTGGTCTTGGGGTGGGAAAATTTTCTTAGTGCACAGAAACAAACAAATTTTTTTTAAAAACTTCTTTTTGTGCCTTGTGACAGAGGCTGGAAACTTCAGGATAACGCTGAATGTAAGTGATGAGAGAGGACATCCATGCTTGTTCCTGATTTTAGGGAAAAATGTTCTTAGAGTGGACACGAATCATAATACAAAAGATTGCTATATTGGACTTCGTCAGAAATTTAAACTTCTGCTCATTGCACGATTCTATTTAGCAAGTGAATAGGCCAACCATAGACTGGAAGATAAGTTTTGCAGTACATGTATTAAGGACTTGTCTTCAGAATGTATGAAGAACTCCCACAATGATGAAAATGTTCTATGTTTTGACTGTGGTATAAGTTACACTAGTGTATACATTTGTCAAAACTCAAGCTGCACCTTTAAGACCTGTGAGTTTCACTGTATGTAAATGATAACTTAAGACAAATATTTTTATCGGAAAATCTAAATTTAAAGGGAAAACTTTAGTGGCACAAATTATCAGGAAGGCAATAATAATAATAATAACAATAATAATAATCATAGATATATTAAAAAATGGGTCCAGATTTTCTTCCTCCTTCCAGAGGATGCAGTGAGAAAATGCTTTTGAATCATAGCAAAAGACTTTTATAGAAATTTATGTGAGTTAATGAACACACCATCATACTTAGTAAGATAAAAGGCGGGATTTTCCCCAACTGAAAGGTTGATGTATATTATTTGTACTGGGTTGAATAGTGTCCCCCGCCTCCCCGCTCCCAAATTCATGTGAGCCTCAGAATGTGAACTTTTTTTGGAAATAGAATCTTTGCAGATGTAATTGGTTAAGATAAGGTCATATATTTAACTCCAATGGCTAGTGTTGTTATTGGAAGGCCATGTGGAGATACAGAGACACACAGAGAGGGAACGAGGCCACCAGGAAATAGAGGAAGAGGATGGAGTTATGTAGCTGCTGGCCAAATACTGCCAAGGCTTGCTGGCGACCACCAGTGGCTAGGAGAGAGGATGGGACAGATTCTCAAAATTCTCTCTCAGGGCCCCAGGACTTGATTTCAGACTTCTGGCCTCCTGAGAGGCCACTGTCGGAAACCACACAGAGCTAGGAAACTAACTCATACACTACTGAACTCGGTTATCAAAAAATGAGATTTAACTATTCAACCATCTGTCTGGGGCACTTGGGTAAATTTGAATCAATAAACTATGCAAAATATGCTCTGAATATATATCTGCATATTTGTATCTATATATTATATATGCCCTTTTGTATACAATTTTGATAACATGCAAATGAAATCACTGTACATACTCGATAGCTACTTCTTGTTGTTTTCTATCAGAATAATGAGTCCTGAAGACATGTCCTTGTTAGCACACAGAGAAGCTTGACTGTCCCCTTCTGGGCTGCTTTGGGACTAGAAAGTGATTCCTTCTAAAAGAGGCACCGTGTTCCAGGATATGGATTTCCCATGATTTATTTGGCTGGTCCAGTTCAGTTAGATGAAAGTTGGTTAGATGCCTCATCCTAAGCATTTCCATTTCAATCTGTTCAATTCAATCCAACCCAGAGCAAACCAATTCAATAAACATCCACTGAGCACCTTCTTTGTGACAGTCACTCTGCTGCGATCACATCTTTTGGATTCATTTTAATTGACTTCCTCTGCCCTTTGGGTCTCACAGCAAAGATGCTTTTTGAGAGCCTGTTATGAAATATCAGAAGACACTGATAATAAGACCGCGATAAAAGAGATTGCTGGTTGGGATGAAGAAAATATTCTTCTTTTGCTTTACTGACTTTTTTATTTTAATAGGCGCTAGTGTTCTTACTAAGTTAGGCTTCTTGGAGTTTAGGATTTGCCGCCAGGTAGAGCCATGCAACTCTCATCCTACAAATAAGTGACAGACGATTTTATCCATAAAGAATGAAAGTAGAAAGAAGAAGATTCTATCTGATTGACACTGACAAATACACACTCCTAGAGCAGTGAGGATAAACCCACACGTCCTGACCTACAGTCGTTCAGCTTGTGTTGGGTATTGGTTTGTTCTGTCCATTTCCCTGTTATCGATCCTGTGTTTTGTGTGCATGCAGGTGCTTCCTGTCTTGTGGAATAAATAATAAAAAACAAATACCCACTAGCTGTAATATGTGGTATCTCATTTAGCTCCTGCTGCTGCTGAGATAAGATAGAACGTTAACTACTGCTTTCCTACTTTTGAGTTAGATAGCATCTTAGACAATGAGATTCTGAGTAATCCTTTTATTAGTAGTTTAATTTTGATTCTTGGTACAGGGTAACTGTGGATGACACAGGAGATAGGATCATTGGGGACCACTCTGGGGCTGCCTAACCATCTTGTGGTTCTGCCTTGTGGAGTCACCTGGAATAACCTGTCTCTTCCCAAGCTAACTGCCCTCAGTTATTTAGACTTGTCCACAAAGAAAAGTTCCATGTGCTTCTCCTTGCTCCTTTTGGATTCAATATTTATTTTAATGATTGCTCTAGAAACAAGTGTGAAGCTTCAGATGATCTGTGGACAATGGGATTATTGTTTCCTTTAATCTGGATACTACACAATCATATTCCCATGAGAATTTTGATAAAATGGCACACACTAAAATCTAAATAAGGCTTGTCTTGAACACAAATTCCTAAATCTTTTTCACACAGGAAACTTTCTTGTCACATCTCTCCTGTACATTTGTGAGTGATATCTTATCTACGTTATTTTTATTTGTTTTTAGTCAGAGTCTTAATTTTGTCACCCAGGCTGGAGTGCAGTATGGCTACCCAGCCTCCCAAAATGCTGGGTTCAGGTGATCCTTCTGCCTCAACCTCCTAAGCAGCTGGGTCTATAAGCATGAGCCACCGCGCATGGCTAATTTTTATTTATTTACTGTAGAGATAAGGTCTTGCAATGTTGCCCAGGCTGGTCTTGAACTCCTGGGCTCGGGCAATCCTCTTACCTCAGCCTCTCAAAGTACTGGAATTACAGGCATGAGCCACCATGCTTTGACCTTTTCTTTCCGAAACTTATTTGATTGACTTGGTCTACCCAGTAAAATTTTATGAATTGCAGTCCTGCAATTAGTAGCATTACCTGTTCCTCTCAGACTTATGTCATCTGCTTATTTGATACACCTGCCTGTCTTCCAAATCTTCATCCCTGTCATCAGGAGAATATAACTAAAACTAGAGACTTGTGGCATATCACAAGAGACAGTCCTCAGATTGGCTCTGTCATTAATCATGGAACCTGGGTTACATTTCACTAGTTATGATTCTACCCAATAGTATTATCCTTCTGCTAACATGTTACTATCTGATCCGTGAAATTATCTTGGGAAATTTTGTCAAATACTTTGCAATAATCAAAATGGTCCACGGTGATAGTATTCCTTTGATTTCCAATCTATTTGTTCTCCTTCCCTTACCCCCAAGGTAAATCTAGTTAAGTGAAGCCTTAAACTTTTTTTTTGTCAGGGTCTCACTTTGTTGCCCAGGCTGGAGTGCAGTGGCACAATCATGGCTCACAGCAGCCTGGACCTCTGGGCTCAGGCAACCTAAGTTTCAAGTTGCATGGTTAATGACAGAGCCAACCTAAGGACTGTCTCTCATGGTATGCCACAAGTCTCTAGTCTTAGTTATAGTCTCCCTGATGACAGGGGTGAAGATTTGGAAGGCAGGCCTATCAAATAAGCAGATCCTCCTGCCTCAGCCTCCAGAATAGCTGGAACTACAGGCGAGCACCACTACGCCTGGCTAATTTTTTTGATTTTTTTTTTTAGAGACGAGGTCTTGCTATGTTTCCTAGGCTTGTCTCGAACTCCTGGGTTCAAGCAAATCCTCCCACCTTGGCCTCCCAAAATGCTGGAATTACAGGTACAAGCTACTACGTCCAGCCTTAAGCTTTAAACTTTAAAGTATATCATGTCGCCGGGCTCAGTGGCTCAGCCTGTAATCCCGCGCCTTTGGGAGGCTGAGGTGAGTGGATTGCCTGAGCCTGCGGGTTCGAGACCCACCTGGGCAAGCGAGACCTCATCTCTGCAATAAATCAAAAAATTAGCCGGGCGTGGTAGCGCACGC
>CAUYQG010151225.1:0-10757 GCA_963574415.1 Tarsius wallacei | reverse complement strand
AGGATCGTCGGAGCCCAGCAGGTCGAGGCTGCGGTGGCCGGGAGCGGCCACTGCACTCCAGTCTGGGCAACAGAGTGAGACTCCAACTCAAAACAAAACAAAACAAAACAAAACAAAGGAATATACAAACCAAGCTTCTAGAAATTTAGAATCAAAGCAATGAATATACAAAACAATAAATACAATATCAAACACCTTTAACTATTGATGTAAGAAACTTACCTAAGACCCTCTTCCGCTGTAACCCCAAGTTCAGTAGAGTCAGAGGGAGGACTTCTGGAAATTCCAAAGGCTTTCTTTGTCCCCCACCATCCCACCTCTGATCCAGAGGATCTTTTCAGGTCCCAGTTGATCCTTCCATAGAGGTCACCATTCTCCCACCTGTGGGGTCTCTATACTCCCCTGTCTCAAAATAAGATTTAGGGATGAGCACAGTCTCCCCACTTTCATTGCCCCAAAACCAGTCCCCTCGGCTAACACAATCACACGATAAGTGTTCAAGGCAATAAATAGAAACAAGGCTGGTTATATTGAGTACCAAGGAATTTGATTAAGGAACTTGTATGTTTACAAGTTAACAAGAATGGCTGGAGGAGCAGGCTCTAGGCTGGGCCTCCAAGAATAACTCCCCAGACACTGCAGAACTGACTGTCCAGATGAGCTACTTGCTCTGCAGCCATCAGGATGATGAGCAGTCAGTAGCCTGGCACTGGAATTGTGGAGTTCATGAATCTACAAGCATAGCTGTGTTCCAGGGATCAGAAATCAGGCTCAGAAAGCTACTGCTGCCACACCACAACTGCCTCTCAACACCTGTAAAGCTAATAATGGATGGACACTAGAACACCACTTCAGAAAAACCTCAAGATCTTGGGCTGGTCCAAGATCTTGTTCACCCACAGAAAAACAATCCAAAAATAGAAGGAAGGTGGCTTCTGTTTCACTTCTGCTTTCTACATGTCAACCAAAGTATATATAACTTATCCAGAAGAGTCAGGGAAATGTGCTTTCTAGTTTTCCAGACTCCGCAGTAGAGGAAGATTCTAAAAAAAGAACTGGACACGGCTGCTGAATACCAGTCAACTATAGCCATCACATAAATACACGCATGCACAAATACACGAATGTGCACACATACACATACCTCTGATGGCAAGATACTGGGCCTTTTGTTATGTAAATTTTTGATAACCCTAACAGGAAATAATATAAATGAGAAACATGGAAAATTACAAATGTTTCAAAATTTTGCATGGGCTGTGGAGACTTGGCCACTAAAGTCCCTGGTGACTGATTTCCTCTAAGGGACGAAGTGGATGTTTTATGGGTAGCCCTGTGCTCTTAATTCTCTTGAGGCCCAGGCTCACCAGTGCTCTCTCATACTCTACAACAAAGAGTCTGACTCTATGGTTGAAGTCTGACTGACAGCTCTCAAGCCTGCCATTCCCCCTTTCCTTTGTGTCCCTCATCTGAGCAAACTGATAAAAAAGCCTGGATTCTCCCTCCTTTGGCACTAAGGAGAAGTTCAAACCATGCAAACCTTGGCCAGCATGAGGTAACCCTACTCCTGTCCCACCCCAACCAGTATAAAACCCAAGTCAGCCTCTCTTCTCTGCTCTCTCAAGGCATCTTCAGACCTGCTTGGGAGCCTGCCCTGTTCTTTCTTTCTAGAAAGCTTAATTATGCATGTAATAAACCTTCCATACCCTCTTGGTGCATGGGTGGCATCGTGAGTCTAGACATTTAAACCAAATTTTGTGTGGGAGGTCCATCTCGCCTGCGAGGAATGCCACAAGAGGCTCCACCCCACCATTTGCCACGACAACACACCCACACAATGCATTTTTGGCCCCATCTTTTCTCCCTGATGACCCCTGTTCCTTCTTATACTTACTCTCAAGGCAGAAGGGTGTTTCTCTTTTCTTTTTTGCAGTGGCACTCCCACTTGGGTCTCACTCTGTCTCACATCAGACTCAATCTCCTGGACTCAGGTGATCCTTCCACCTCAGCCTCGTGAGCAGCTGGCACTACAGGCGTGCAGCCCCACATCTGGCTAAATATTTCAATTTTTTGTAGAGATGAGGTCTTGCTATGTTGCCTAGGTTGGTCTCAAACTCCTGGGCTCAAACAATCCTCCAGCTTCAGCCTCCCAAAATGCTGAGATTACAGGTTCCGTTCACTAGGGTTCTGCTTTGCCCAGGAATGTTCTTCCCTGAGCACTTCCTCCCAGGGACCACATTAACCTTTCTCCTCCTTGTCAAATCGAGATTAATGTGACGTGCCCATGTGAAACTCCCTTACTTGATCATTTTACCCACAATTGCTTGCTGCTGTCATTTGTGTCTACTGTTCTCTTTGCTCTGCTCTTTGGAAGTTTGATACCTGGCTAAGCACCTTCTCTCACCTCAAGACTCCATTAAGCTGGAAATATGAGTAATGATACTCTCAAAGATGTTTAATTTCAATGATATTTAACTTGCAGACTATTAATACCACAATCCTGCCTCCTGTCACTATTAGCATTGTCAGCCCAAATTCAGACATCCCCAGTTACCTGTCTGCTCTTATATTTTGTCTTAATACTGCTCATTTTGCCTGCAATTCACTACCTTTAGACATCTCCATTTGGATAACTCCCTCTCATCCTACTAGACTCAGTTCAGAGCTTTCTCTTTGTCGGGGCTATCACTGCCTTTCTATTGTCTACATTATAAAAATAAATAAAAAGTAACAGGAATTACAAATTGGCAGCTTACAGTCTGACACTGGCTGGAAGCTTTATTTTATTTGGCCTGCAATGAGTATTTTAAAAATACTTTTTTCCAAAAGAATTCAAAGCAAGATCTCAAAAAGATATTTGCACACCCATGTTTCTTTTTAACAATAGGTAAAATGTGGACGCAATCCAAACGTTCATCTGCAGATGAATGGATAAACAAAATGTGTTATTTACAGGAAATAAAAGAAGGAAATCCTGTCACATGCTCCACCACAGATGAGCTTTGAAGGCATTTCCCCAAGTGAATTAAGACAGTCATAAAAAAAACCAAATACTATATGATTCCACATATATGAGGGATCCAAAGTAGTGAAACTCACAGAAACAAAAGTAGAATGGCAGTTGCCGGGGGCTGGTGGGGTACAGGGGAATAGGGAATTGTTGTTTAATGATTATAGAGTTTCAGTTTTGTGAAATGAGAAAGTTCTAGAGATCTGTTGCACAAGACTGTGAATATACTTAATGCTCCTGAACTTTATACTTAAAAAGAGGTTAAGATAATAAATTTTAC
This sequence comes from Tarsius wallacei, assembly GCA_963574415.1. Lineage (NCBI taxonomy): Eukaryota > Metazoa > Chordata > Mammalia > Primates > Tarsiidae > Tarsius > Tarsius wallacei. The sequence continues at coordinate 7,467 of CAUYQG010151225.1, read as the reverse complement.
ATTTTTTACCTTAACTAAAAATTAGGGAAAAAAGGGGAAAAAAACCCCAAAGAAATCATTATATGCAGAAAAAGTTTTCAATAAAATCCAGCATCCCTTCATGATAAAAACCCCTTGAACACCTAGGTATAGATGGAACATACCTCAAAATAGTAAGATTCATCTACAAGACACCCATAGTCAACATATTGCAAAAGAGACAGAAATTGGAACCACTTTCCCTGAAAACTGGAATAAAACAAGGATGCCCACTCTCACTCCTCCTGTTCAACAAAGTGTTGGAAGTCCTAGCTAGAGCAATCAGACAAGAGAAGGAAATCAGGGGTATCCAAATAGGAAAAGAGGAAGTTAAGTTATCCTTCTTTGCAGATGGCATGATCCTATATCTTGAAAACCCATGAGAATCTGTCAAAAACTTCCTTGCATTGATAAAGGACTTTGGCAAAGTCTCAGGGTATAAAATAAATGTGAAAAAGACAAGTCTCATTCCTATACACCAACAATAAACAAACAGAAACGCAAATAAAAAGCACAATCTCATTCACAATAGCCACCCAAAAAATGAAATACCTCGGCATCTTCCTAACCAGAGAACTGAAAGACCTTTTCAATGAAAACTACATGACACTGCTCAAAGAAATCAAAGATGGCACAAACAAATGGAAAAATATTCCATGTTCATGAACTGGAAGAATTAACATTGTTAAGATGTCTATTCTACCCAAGGCAATCTACAGATTTAACACAATACCCATTAAATTACCAGCAGCATTTTTCTCAGACCTGGAAATGATAATACAGAAATTTATGTGGAAAGATAAGCCGGGCTTGGTGGCTTAGCCTATAATTCCGCGCTTTGGGAGGCTGAGGTGAGTGGATTGCCTGAGCCCGTGGGTTCAAGACCCGCCTGGGCAGCTTGGCCAGACCTCATCTCTACAATAAATCAAAAATTATCCGGGCGTGGTAGCGCGCGCCTGTGGTTCCAGCTACTTGGAAGGCTGAGGCGGAAGGATCGCTGGAGCCCAGCAGGTCGAGGCTGAGGTGGCTGGGAGCAGACACTGCACTCCAGTCTGGGCAACAGAGTGAGACTCCAACGCAAAAAAAAAAAAAAAAGAAAGAAAGAAAGAAAGAAAGATAATCAACCACAGATAGCCAAAACATTTATCAACAAAAGAAACAAAGCAAGAGGTATCACACTCCCAAACTTTAAACTCTATTATAAAGCTATAACATCAAAAAAGCCTGGTATTGGCACAAGAACAGGCATATAGACCAATGGAACAGAATAGAGATTCCAGAAGCAAAACTTTAATTCCTCAACCAACTCATCTTCAACAAAGCCTCCACCAATATCCACTAGAGAGAGGAGAGCCCATTCAGTAAATGCTACTGGGAAGACTGACCACATGCAGAAGATTAAAACAAGACCCCTACCTTTCACCATACACAAAAGTCAACTCTAAATGGATCCAAGACCTAAATGTAAAATTTTAAACTATAAGAACCTTAGAAAATGCAGGAGACACCACCCTTATGGAAATTGGAACTAGCGACCAATTCCTGATCAAAACCCCAAATGCCCAAACCATAAAAGATGAGATGGACAAGTGGGACTTCATCAAACTGAACAGCTTCTGCTAAACAAAAGAAACCATCAAAAGAGCGGGGAGACAGCCCACAGTGTGGGAAACAATATTTGCCAACTGTATATTTGACAAAGGGCTAACATCTAGGAACTCAAATGTGCTGAAAAGAAAAAAACAAACAGCCCTATTAAAAAAGATATGAATAGACACTTCTCAAAAGAAGACATACAAGCAGCCAACAGATACATGGAAAAATGCTCAGCCTCATTAATCATCAAAGAAATGCTAATTAAAATCACACTGAGATATCACCTAACTCCAGTCAGGATGGACATCATCAATAAAAAACAACAGATGCAGGAGGGGATGAGGGAAAGAGGGCACACTTCTACACCATTGGTGGGAGTGTAAACTAGTACAGTCTCTGTGGAAAACAGTGTGGCGATTCCTAAAAGATCTAAAAATTGACCTTCCATACAACACCACAATCCCTCTTCTGGGAATATACCTGGAGGAACTCAAATCACTCTATGAAAAAGATACCTGCACATGCATGTTTATTGCAGCATTGTTCACTACAGCAAAGACATTGAAGTAACTATGCTGGTCATCAAAAAAAGGACTGGCTAAAAAAGATGTAGTTCACATACATGATGGAATATTACACAGCCATAAAGAAGGACAAAATTATGAATTTTGCAGCAACTTGGATGGACTTACAGTCTACAATATTGAGTGACTTACCACAGAAACAAGAACTGAGCACCACATGTTCTCATCCACAAGTGGACCTTGAGCAATGATCATAATTGTTCAGCAGTGGGAAACTGCCAGGGGAAAAAGGGGGGCATACCTCATCAACAATGGTACCTGCATAAATGACTATTTGTATACCTAACCCTGAATTGTATCCCACATTTTAGAAATAAAAATAATAGATAGATAGATAGATAGATAGATAGATAGATAGATAGATAGATAGATAGATGAAACAGAACTGTTAAACACAGGAATGCCTTTAGAGGGTCACTTCGGTTCACCAAAGCCCAACACTCCTTACGCTAGCCTGATTCACATGTCTAAATGAACTGCCAAGCCCCCATGTACATTAATTTTGAGTTTGGAATAATAGGAGAATTTAAAATGAAATAAGATAAACTTGGAATTCTTACATAGGAGTGTGGGTATTAACACTGAGAGTGGAAGCCAGGCTCAGTGGCTCAGCCTGTAATCCTGCGCTTTGGGAGGAGGTGAGTGGATTGCCTGAGTCCGCAGGTTTAAGACCCACCTGGGCAACTTGGCAAGAAATCATCTCTACAAAAAATCAAAAAGTTAGCCAGGCGTGGCAGCACGCGCCTGTAGTTCCAGCTTCTTGGAAGGCTGAGGCAGAAGGATCGCTGGAGCCCAGCAGGTCGAGGCTGCGGTGGCCGGGAGCGTGCCACTGCCCTCCAGTCTGGGCGACAGAGTGAGACTGCAACTCAAAAAAAAAAAAAAAGAAGAAGAAATTGAAAATGTAGTTAAAAACTCTTCCCACAAAGAAAAAAATTCCAGGCCCAGATGGTTTCACTGGTAAAGACTAACACTGAAAATGATTTCTTTGTTCATCAAACATTCATTAAACCCTAGCATCTAGTACTTGCTAGACACTGCAAATAAAAAAGGGATTATCTCAGTTCCTGCCCTCAAATATTTCATATTCTAAGAAAACTGAATTATAGTGTAGTTTAATAGGCATTGTGACCAAGGGCTGTGCAGGGTATCCAGTGCCCCTCATGAGAACACATAGAATAAGCATGGGAGAATGAAGAAAGCTAATACAGAGGTGGTATCTCCTGAGATTAGTTTCATAGGATAAATAGGAATTATCCAGTAAAATTCACATATTTGAGAATTTTCCATCTTTTCTTCTGTGTTGTATTGCTAATTTCATTCCATTGTGGTTAGGAAACATACTTGGCATGATTTCAATCTTCTTAAATTTGTTGAGACTTGTTTTGTAACCTATTATGTGATCTAGCCAAGAGAATGTGGAGAATGGTTTATGTACATTTGCATATTCTGTTTCTGTTGGGTGAAATGTGTATTCTGCTGCTGTTGGGTGCAATGTTCTATATATGCCTGTTAGGCCCATTATGTCTACAGTATTGTTCAAATTCACTGTTTCCTTATTTACTTTGTCTAGATGTTGTGTACTGTTTAAAGTGAGGTCTTGAAGTCTCCTACTATTATTGTATCGCTATTTCTCCTTTCAGATCTATCAATGTTTGCTTTATATATTTAGGTGCTATGCTGTATGAATGGATATATTTTTATAATTGTTTAGTTTTCCTGATGAATTATCCCTTTTATCATTACATAATTACTTTGTTTGTCTCTTGTGAAAATTTTGTCTTAAAGTCTATTTCGTCTGATAGAAATATAGCTACCCCCCACTCTCTTCTGGTTGCCATTTATGTGGAATATCTTTTTCCATCCCTCACTTTCCGTCTATAAGTGTCTTTGATTCTAAAGTGAGCCTCTTGCAAACAATATATAGTTATATCTTTGATTGTTATCCACTCAGCCTCTATTTGTTTTTAATAAAAGTTTAGGCCAGACGTGGTGGCTCAAACCTGTAATCCCAGCACTTACCAAGACTGAGGCAGGAGAATCACTTGAGTCCAGGAGTTCAAGACAAGCCTGGGCAACACAGCAAGACCTCATCTCTACTTCAATATATAAAATAAGAATTTAAGTCATTTATGTTTAAGGTAGTTATTATGTAAGGATTTACTTTTGCCATTTTGTTCATTGTTTTCTGTTTTGTAGTTCTTTTGCTATCTTCTTTTTTGATTTGTTGACTTTTTATAGTGAAATGCTTAGATTCCTTTTTGTTTTTCCTTTGTGTATCTGTTATAGATATTTTCCTTGAGGTTACCATGCTTACATGAAACATCTTATAATGATCTATTTTTAACTTGGTAACAACTTAAATTGCATGGTATACAGAAACTCTATATTTTACCTCTTCCTGACACACACACACTTTATGTTAATGATGTCATACTTTACATCTTTTTATATTGTATATACATTAACAAATTTTTGTTCTTATAATTATTTTTAAACTTTTGTTTTTTTAACTTTTATAATAGAGCTAAAAGTGATTTATATACCACAATTACTTTAGTACAGTTTTCTGTACTTTTCAGTATATTTACTTTTACCACTAAGTTTTATACTTTCATGTGCTTTTGAGCTGCTGGTTAGTATCTTCATTTCAACTTGAAGAACACCCTTTAGTATTTCTTGTAAGACAGGTCAAGTGGTGATAAAATTCTTCAGTTTTTGTACGTCTAGAAAATTCATTATTTTTCCTTCATTTCTAAAGGACAATTTTAACAGGTAACATATTGTGAGCTGGCAAGATCTCTCCCCACCCCCACCCCCACCCCCACCCCCCCGCCCACAACCTCCTCTCTCTATCTGCCTCTCGCTCTCTCAACACTTAGAAGAGATCATTTTGCTCTCTTCTGACCTGCAAATTTTCTGCTGTGAAATCCACTGATAATCTTATGGGAGCTTCTTTACAAATGATAGATCGCTATTCTCTTGCTTTAAAATGATCTTTGTGCTTGACTTTTGTCAATTTGATTATAATGTGCCTTGGTATATACATCTTATGTTCATCTTATTTGGATTTTTTAAGCTTCATGAATCTAGATGTCTATTTCCCTCCCCAGATTTAGGAAGTTTTCAGCTATTATTTCTTTAAATAAACTTTCCCTTTTCTCTCTCTCCTTCTGTAATTCCCATAATGGCTTAGATTTTTTTCATGTTATTGTGTCCTATAATTTCCTTAGGCTTTCCTCACTTTTTTTCATTCTTTGTTCCTCTTGTTTCCTCCTATTGGATCACTTTAAATAACCCATCTCTGAAACCATAAGAATTCTAGAAGAAAACGAAAAAAACCTCTTATGGATATTAGCCTAGGCAAAAAACTTATGGCTAAAACTCCAAAAGCAAATGCAACAAAAACAAAAATAAACAAATGTTACTTAATTAAACTAAAAAGACTTTGCACAGTGAGAAAAATAATCAACAGAGCAAATAGGCAACCTACAGAATGGGAAAAGATATTTGCAAAGTATATACATCTGACAAAGGACTAATATTTAGAATCTACAAAGAACTCAAACAAATTAGCAAAAAAAAAAAGCAAATTACTCCATTAAAAAGTGGGCAGACGACATGAACAGACATCTCTCAAAAGAAGATATACAAATGGCCAACAAACATATGAAAAAATGCTCAACATCACTCATCAGGAAAATGCAAATTAAAACTGCAATAAGATACCAACTTACACCAGTCAGAATGGCCATTATTAAAAAATCAAAAAGCAATAGATATTGGAATAGATGCAGAGAAAAGGGAATGCTTATAAACTGTTGGTGGGAGTGTAAATTAGCAACCTCTATAGAAATTGGTATGGCGATTTCTCAAAGTACTAAAAGTAGATCTACCATTTGATCCAGCAATCCCACTACTAGGTATCCACCCAAAGGAACAGAGGTTGTTATACAAAAAGGACACCTGCACTCAGATATTTATCATAATTCACAATTGTAAAGATGTGGAGTTAACCTAAATACCCATCAAACCATCAACGGATAATGAAAATGTGGTATATATACACAATAGAATATTATTCAGCTATCAAAAAGAATGAAATAATGAATTTATTTTGCAGCACCTTGGATGGAATTGAAGATCATCCTAAGTGAACTAACTCAGGGACAGAAAACTAAACACTGTATGTTCTCACTTACAAGTGGGAGCGAAATGGACACGGGAGACTCAGAAGAGGGTGTGGGGAAGAGGTGGAAGGACAAAAAAATAATCTATCAGGTACAATGTGGAGGACAGGTGGGGGTGATGGGTATACTTAAAACTCAAACTCAAACTCAAACTATTTGTTCCCCCCAAAGCTATTGAAATTAAAAAGTAAATAAATAATCTGTTTTTAGGTTTGCTGATTCTTCTTGATCAAATCTGCTGTTGAATCCCTTTTAATAATTTTTTTAGGTCAGTTATTATATCCTTTAGCTTCAGAATTTCTGTTTGGTTCTTCTTTATCATTTTTATCTCTGTTGATATCCTTATTTTGTCCATGTATCATTTTTCTAATTTCTTTTAGCTGTCTGTGTTCTCTTGCAACTCACTGAGCTTCTTTAAGATAATTTTCTTACATTCTTTGTCAGGCCGTTTAAGGATCGGTTACTGGAGATTTATTCTGTTCTATTGATCGAGTCATGTTTTCCTGATTCTTTATGTTCCTTATATATTTGCATTGGTGTCTGTGTATTTAAAGAAATAGCTCCCTCTCCTAGTCTTTACAGACCAGCTTTGACTAGGAAAGACCTTCACCAGTCAGCCCATCTAGAGATACTGGGTCTTTATTCCTTGCTGCTTCAGGCATTTAATCTGTGTGTGTGTGTGTGTGTGTGTGTGTGTGTGTGTATGCGTGTGTTTAGAAAGCAGGATTTATTGAGAGGACAAAAAAGCTCCCAGAGCAAGAGGGGACCTGAATGGGTTGCCCTAGTTTTTTTCTTTTAAAAGCCCATAATCTCATTCTTCCTTTGGTGTTTGACTATGTCAGTTCCATTGGTCATCTATGTGAGGCAAGATAGAAGCTGACCCTTCAGTCAGCACCATGAATAACGAGGGGCATGCTCCTCATTCATCACTCTTTTTTTTTTTTTTTTTTTTGAGTTGGGGTAGAACGATGTATTTTACCCAGGCTGGAGTTCAGTGGCACACAAACATTAACTGCAGCCACGCCCTGCTGGAATAAGTTTATCATTCCCCCAAAGCCTTCCAAATAGATGGAACCACCAGG
>CAUYQG010151218.1:0-38271 GCA_963574415.1 Tarsius wallacei | reverse complement strand
TATTTATTTAAAAAATTGGATATTTATTCTTACATGTTCAAACTTCAGTCACCTCCAAAATACTCCTCCTATGATGCAATACACCTGTCGAGACGCTTTTACCACACTCAAAAAGAAGTTTTTGAACTCATCAGTTGTGATGCCTTTTAGTGCTTCTGCCAGTTTTGGTTTCACCTCTTCCACATCGGCAAAACATTTCCCTTTGAGGACTTTTTTCATTCAGGGAAACAAACACACAAAAGTTGCTTGGGGCGAGATAGGATGACTAGGGAGGACTGGACATGGGAGGTCATGTTGGTTTTGGTCAAAAACTGCGGAGCACTCAGCATGGCGTGGACGGGCACTCTCTCTCGTGACTCACCCATCATAAAATGGGCAAACTCATTGAAAGAAACTCAAAAAAAAAGTCGCTGAAGCCGAATGCGGCCTCTCCCAACAACGTTGCTGGCACACTGATGCCGATGGGTTTCTAGAACACTGATCTAGCGGGGAAAGCCTGCACTATAAGGGCGTGCCCTCAAAAACACAATTCTGGGGTTTTTTGGTTCCCCTCACGCATAAGGCACTTATCTAATTATGCCAGGGTCCCAGGTACAGCTTGTGGCCATCAGAAAATATCCAGTGAACATTTGTCAGAAATTCAACATGTGTCCCTATGAGCTCTAGCTTGCTGGGCCTGCCTTCCAAAGACGTGGTTCTTCTTCCCAGGAACCTGCTGACACATAGGGCTGACAGCCACCTTGACTTTTTCTAAATTGTAAACTGAAACTTACAACACAGCAACATGGAAAGGAAAGGAATTTAAAGAGAGCACTGCCTGCCTAAGAGCTGGAGGGAGAGGACCCCCATTTGCCTCTGGCTGGCTGCCTCTCCTCCCAGGCATCAGGGCTGAGGTCCTGGCCTGTCTGTGCACACCCTAGGTCCTCTGCCTCTGTGCCCTGCCGAGCCTGCGTGTGTCTGCCCAGAAGCAAGAGCTGGCCCCCTCCTGCCCCACAAGGCAGAGACCCACCTTTCCCTGTGCAAGAGAATGGAGTAAGAAGTCTGGATGCCTGACCCTGGGACTTTACAGTAGAGGCTGTCACCCCTCTCAGCCTCACTTGCAACTTGGGACAGTCACGCGGCACAGTTCGAGCCAATTGGCTATAAGCAGAAGTCACTTGGTGGCACCTCTCAGATGTAGCTGGCAAAGATCCTTTGGGTCCTCTGCTCTTCCCCTTATTCATGCTTGAGACGAAGCCAAGATGACTGGAGCTCCAGCAGTCATCTTGAAACAACGAGGAAGAGGGAGGGTCACACCCCCGGGTCAAGGGAAAGCCGGAAGGAACTTGGGACCCTGATGACTGCCGACTTCTGGGTCTCTTTTGGGTAAGCAATACTCATAAGAATAGATATGTTTAAGCCACTGTGTTTCAGGCTTCTGTCAAGCAGCCTCTGACGACAACTCCTGACTGAAGAGGCTGATTGGGAGGAGGAGGAGGAGGAGGAAGAAGCAGGGGAAGAGCCGAGTCAGCCCCAGTCTGGCCCATCAGCCCCAGCGTAGGCAGAGTTGGCACTGGCCACCCAGGAAGGGCGTGGCAGGGCAAAGATGAGATCCAGATTCCCTGGTGTGCTGTCTGGGCTCAGCCTGATGGGTAAGAAACAGAAGGTCTTGTCCTCCAACGGGGGGATGTCTGCCTTTCCGTGATTCTTGGTCATGTTCTGCCAGTACCCACACCCACCTGAACACACTCACGCTGTCACATGCACACGGCTGCCTTTAATCTGCTAAAAGGAGCCGACGTCCCCTCTGCCCAAGACCTTTCTCCATCACCTCAGAGACCAGGCCTTGCCGCGACTTACCTGGCAAAGCCATTCAAGCAAGAGGTGAAATGGTGCGTCAGAGGGAGGGGAGCGTTTGCTGGCTTATTATGCAGGCTGCATGCCTGAGCGCTGAGTCATGCAGTGATGTGCTCTGCACATTTCTAGACACGTACCTTCTCACCTCCACAACCCACAGTCACCCTGAGAGGAGATTTGGCAGGGTTCCTCGACGCCTACCCATACTCCCCCGGCATCAGGACCATGCGGGACGTTTGCCAAGTTTTCAGGTTCCCAGACCCCATTTTCAGGGCGATTGCGTCAGACTTTCTGGTGGCAAGGCCGCACACCTCTATCTGTTCTAAGTGCGCCAAGTGATTCTCGCAGTGGAGTTTTCCAGGGTTTGCCCATTCTAATTCTTCCCACCCAGCAGAAGGAGAGTGCAAAGCTTCTGCTTTTGCGGTTAGGTGGGCCGTGGGGTCCGGGCAAATAGGCTGTGAGTGGAAATAGCCTGAGTCACGTCTGGGCCAGGGCATCTGTCACCGCAAAGACTCGCTCTCCTCTGCCGCAGGGGAAGCCTCCCGTAGAGGCCAGGAAGCCTCGAGACCAAAGCGGCCAGGGTTGCCAGGTTGCCCGGGCAGACGGCTGCCCTGGAGTCATGGGCCCTCCGTGAACCTGAGCAGGTTGGAGGGAAACCTTTGTGATGCCAAGCCCCTGAGAATCGGGGGCTGTTGGTTGCCCCCACCTGACCTACTCTGACTCACACAATCCTCGTGTGCATCTAAGTCTGCAAGTCACATTTCCATAGTACTTAGCACAAACCAAAAACCGCAGTAACCACTTGGTGAAAACTTGTTGAGAGTGAAGAAGGAAGCAGGAGAGAACAGAAGAGGCGGCAAGCTGTTCAGTGTCTGTGCAGCCAGCCCCCAGTGGCAGCCATTCTCTGCGCTGGCAACAGGAGAACTGACGTTCCAGCTCCCTAAGTCCTGGAAGACACAACTCTTGCCCAAGAAACACAGCAAAGGCGTCTCTGGGAGCGCCCTCCGCGGGAAGCAGCCTCTGACTTCCACAGAGTATGTTGTTGGAGGGCGGCCTTGGCGAGCTGTCGCACTGTTTACAGGAGCCGCAGGACAGCCCACGTGGAAGGCCGAGACACCCCTGTCCCTCAAGACATCCTTGACCTACATCCTAGCGTTGACTCAAGCTGAGGAGGCGTCTACTTCCCCATGCGGGGAATCCAGTGGGGCCGGGAGGGTTCACAGGAGCAACCACCCGGAGACAAGATGGCGCTGAGAACACCACACTGCCAAGGCCATGCTAGGATGTAGGTCAAGGGGGACTCCTTCCAGAAGCAGGCGGGACGAACCACGGTCGGGTGCTCCAGCCCGTGGGCGCCACCCACACGGCACAAGGGGAACTTCCAGGCTGGTCCCGCACCAGCAGCCCCATGCCCCTGGACCTTTTAGGGGATGTTTTCCCCATTGCTCACCTCGGAGCGACTGCTGGGCATCAGCCACGTCTGGGACGTGAAACTAGAAACTGGGGCCAAGATGGATCCATCTCAGCCCCTGCACTGCCGGTCAGGAAGACAAAACACATGCCTGAGAGAATGAGTTGCCATGAGTTTTATGCTGTAAGAGCCCGAGGGTCTGTGGGGAGGCCAGGGAAATACAGGATGAAGATGAGCTGCAAAGTGACACCAGCAGAGAGTGTGGTCAGAGCCCACCTGTGAGACCGTCAGAATCACAGCTAGGACCGGCGACGCTGCCTGGGCTTGGGAAGGAGCGCTCTTCCCCGCAGAGAAAGCAGGGCAAGATTGGGACAAGTGCCACTTGGCAACAGTCGCGTGGAGATGGAGATGACACTCTGCAACTCGGAGCAGCTATGTCCTCCGTAATTACTCGAATGACTTTCAGCGCCATCCAGGTGATGTGCTCCTGTGCACATTCCTTCCTGGCTCCCTGGCACGCCTTTGCTGCTCCTTGGGCCCTTTCTTATTGCGCTTCCTTCCACAGAAGCGCCTTGGAGCACTCACACGCAGGTTCAAAACCCATCCGCGCAGTGAAAGGGAAGGAGAATGAGCTTGAGTCCCAGCTCTCCACTTGCTGGCTGTGAGATCTCAGGAAAGGAGCACAACCTCTCTGAACCCCAGATTCCTCAGCCATGAGCCGGACCACGGCAGAACCATCATGAGGATTACATGAGAGCTGTGGTGTCCCACGCACAGCCCCGGGAGAGTAGCGCCGAATCAGTGGCAGTTATGGCTAGTTCTGGTAAAGCTTTGTCAGAAAGAAAGAGATGTGACCTGCCCGAGCTCCTGTTCTCAGAGAACCCCTCGAGGCAGGAGCGCTCCCGTGACAGCTAGCGTTTATTACGGCTGACCGAGCGCAGGCCCTGCATCTGAGCATGTGCAGATCCAGGTCGTGGGAGCCTCCCGGTTCAGGCCTAATCCACAGAAGCTTATTTGGAAAATGGGTCTCTGCAGGCATGATTAAGTGACGGGTCTTGAGCTGGAGAGATCGTCCTGGATTATTCAGGTGGACCCTAAATGCCACCAGAAGTGTGCTTCCGAGGGAGGCAGACAGGTTAGGCACAGACCGAGGAGAAGGCGGCGTGAAGTGTGAGGCAGAGACGGGAGGGACACAACCACAGTCAAGGAGTGCTGGCAGCCACCAGAGCCAGAAGAGGCAGGGATGGCTTCTCCGGGAGGGATGTGGCCCTGCCGTCTCAGGCTGCTGGCGTCCCAAAGTGGGAAAGCATAAATTACTGTGGCTTTAAGCCATGCAGTTTGAGGTAATATGTTACAACAGCCACAGGAAACGAATACACACCCTTGAAGCAAGAACTATCATTATGCCTGTTTTACCGATGAAAATCCGAGACAGAGAGAAACTCAATGGCTCGCCAAGTAAGTGAAACAAGAATTCTAAACCTGTTGGCTGCTGTCAGAGCCCCACACTTCACCCGCAAGCTGGGCTCCGTGGCGTCTCCATTTGGCCACTGCTGAGCTACCCCCGGCTGGGGAAGCCCTCCCTGTGCCTCCCGGTCCCCCCACCAGGACATCACCCAGGCTGGCCATCCCTCTTCGGGCGTGCAAAGCTTTTAGAACGGTGCCGGGAGCAGAGCAAGCCCTCAGTGACAACTAGCTGGCGTCAAGGAGTCCTCCTCAAATCCTGCTCACCAGGCCCCGGGGCTCCACCACGTGGAGGTGGGGAAGGAAGGGGGGCTACAAGGTGCTCATAAGTGATGGAAACAGGAGTGGAGGAAGCGGGGGGTGGCAGGGAGCGCCCGCTGCCTTGCTGTAGTCGTGCCGCCCTTCTCTCTTAGCAACGGGGCAAATCCTGTCTCTATTCAGGCAAAAAAGCACACAGCTGAGAGGCTGGATTTTCAAGACACTTTGTGGCTAGAGGCATCGAATAGAGGAGAGTGGAGCTCGTTGGGGAGGGTTTCCACGGAAGTTCCTTAAAGGGTTGATGCAGCAAGAATTGTGCCCCTTCTGCCTTCCCCTCCCTTTTCCTTCCTGGAACCCAGACATGATAACTGGAGTTCTAACAGCCATCTTGTGACCATGAACAGCCTTGAGGAGGAAAACCACATACTATGAATGGTGGGTCAGGGCCAGGCGCGGTGGCTCATGCCTATAATCCCAGCACTTCGGGAGGCCGAGGTGAGAGGATTACCTGAGCCCATGGGCTTGAGACCAGCCTGGGGCACTTGGTGAGACCTCATCTCTGCAATAAATCAAAAAATTAGCTGGGCATGGTGGTCCATGCCTGTAGTTCCAGCTACTTGGAAGGCTGAAGGGGAGGGATCGCCTGAGCCCAGGAGGTCGAGGCTGTGGTGGCCATGAGCGTGCCACTGCACTCCAGCCTGGGCAACAGGGTGAGACTCTGAGTTTTTAAAAAAGAAAAAGAATGGAGGGTCAGAAGTGTCAAAAGCCCTAAGACCCCATCAAACCCTCGGTCCCACAGCCTTGGGCCGCCCACCTCTGGGTTCTTCTATAAGAGGACACAGAACCCCGAGTTGTTCAAGCCACCGTATTCTGGTCTCTACTGGCAGCCAGTAACAGTCGCTTGCTGATCAAGGGTGTAAGAGCTGCCCCAAGAGAGTCACATGGCCTCGGCTGCAGCACGTGATTTTGCTGCCGATCACACAGAAGTGGAGATTGGAAAGTCACCATTTGTCTAAGACCAAGCACCAGTGAGATGATAGTCTTTCCTTTGTGGCAAAGCTCACAAATGCCTCTCCCTTCCACCCCTTTCTTTCAGATAGACATATGGTCTCTCCCTCACAACCCTCCTAGGGCCTGCTCCTGGGGTACTTACAACCCCTCACCATCCACAGGCTGATGCAGTTATGTGGTTGGGTAAAGTCCCTCTGACTGACCCTACAAACTCGGCGTTTGTGCAGTGGCCAGCCTCACTCATGTCCGGGGCCGTTCCACCCATGACTTAGCACGCATGGAAACCCCTGCATTTCACGGAGAAGCAAAAGCCTGCATGTATGTCAGGGTAATGGGGTATTCCCTGGTGAGAACTGTGGCTTTACATTAGTTGACCACCACTGTGGTTCCATTAAACCAGCCTTCACCACCGAAGCCCAGTCGCACCTTAATTAAGCACTTTACGAGCCCGAGCAGGACGGGCACATGAATAGATCAAAATGTTGACCCGTCCCCAGGCAAATCAAAGGAGCCGGTGTCCCCATTAAGTCTGTAAGGAGGAAGAGGAATACACTTCCCTAGAAAAAGTATTTTCAAATAGAATATAACTCCTGCCAGGCTTGGTGGCTCAGCCTGTAATCCCACACTTTGGGACGCTGAGGTGAGTGGATCGCCTGAGCCCACAGGTTCGAGATCCGCCTGGGCATCTTGGCGAGACCTCATCTCTACAATAAATTTAAAAAAAAAAATTAGCCGGGCGTGGTAGCGCGTGCCTGTAGTTCCAGCTACTTGGAAGGCTGAGGCGGAAGAATTGCCAGAGCCCAGCAGGTCGAGGCTGCGGTGGCCAGGAGCGGCCACTGCACTCCAGTCTGGGTGACAGAATGAGACTCCAACTCAAAAAAAAAAAAAAAAGAATATAACTCCTAAAGTCTATACTTTCTAGGAAATTATAATGATTATAGCCTCAATTATATTTCTGCACCCTGTAATCAAGAAGAGGCACCAGGTTAGAAGGCAAAATTGCACCGTCTGCCTGCTATGGAGTCTCAGTGAAACGAGTTCCATTTATTTCCTGCCTCGTCCTTGTTCACCAAGATTTATCAAGCTTGGGGCACTGCCTGCTTTTGGTTTTCAAACGTCTTTACTTCACTGAACCTCTGGCATCCACCCTCTCATTCTCCAAATCTTTGCCCATTGCCCTTATTCAGAGAGAAAGCAACCAGAACAGCTAAGCTGATAAAGTGAGTAGTCCCTACTTCCATGATTCCAAATGCCTGACTTGGTGCTCCGTCGCCATGGGGCACTGCCATTCGCTAAGTTCTGGATCGGAAGGGCGAGCTTCAGACACGCACCCAGCCTCCTCCTCTACAACTTGGTGCTTTTATCTGGCTGCAGAGGTGACAGGTGCCCAGCCAACACCTGGAGAGATGCTGTGTCAAGCGCCTGGCAAAGACCCCAAGCTCCCGAGTGATTAGCAGGAGACGTCAGAAGCCAGAGCTGTGGGGGAAAGCACCGCAAGTGAGGTGAGGAGCTAGAGACGGTTCTCAAGGGCAGAAAAAAGCCGACAAAGAACATACAGGATATTCCTGAAATTGTCACAGTTTCCACCATCAGCCCCAGGCCTTCTCCAACTCTAGTCCTAAGACTGAACACTTGAAATCGTTTCCCTCCTTCCATTCACCGTTGCAAAGACCCTTCTAGAACCGACAAGTCAGGAGATACGTTTTTCACTCTGTTTCAAAAAATGATCTCTGATACTTTGGAGTTACACTGGACAAGTGACTTGGGGATCACATTCCAGCCCCCTTGTTATTCAGATCAAAGAAAGTGATGTTCAGAGAAAGTATGTGCCGTGCTCGAAGTTACAGAGCCAGTGGAGGCAGAACCAGACCTGGAAGTCGGGTCTGTAGTGTCCCATCGGGCTCTTTCCTCTCTTAGTGGAATTCCGGACACCTGGCTCTCTTGGTCCACTCACTTCCAGGCTCTCGTCTGCGTCTAAACCTCCAAAACAGCAGACTGTCTTCAGCAAAGCAGTGTGCCCACCCTGCAGGAGCCCGAGTGGGAGCACGATGTCACCGTCCAAGCTGGCTCCTTCTGCTCCTTGGGAAAAGGCACGACGCAGAGCACACTCCCCATGGGTCCCACAGTCGCAGCATCTTCTCATGCACCCGGAGGTGAATCCCGTGGTCTGCCGGCAGGGCGATCACCTGCTACAACCGTACCTTCTTAAGGTTGCGCCACCTGCCGCAACCACGAGTCCCTCCCTGCGGGATCCCTGATAGAAGTCCACATGCGTTGCCCAGTCACCTGCAGTCAGCCCGACACAAACTCTGTCCCTCTGCCTACAAGAAGAAATGTCTGGCCACCTTGGCGTTCCAGGCACCACATCAGAGCACTCCAGGTGCTCCTAAGGGCAGGGGTGCTGTCATGGAATCACGGCGTTTGTGGAACCACATCACTCAAATCTGATGCCAAATGAACTATTTTAATCATGTCTATTTTCTTTTTCACCATAACAATTTTCATTTATTTTATTGTACTTTCTTCAAAGCACCATCTTCTGATTGAAACGATCCACAGAAAGCCCCTAATTTCTTTCTGTACCCAGGTCTGTGTAAAGAGCTTGACAGTGTTCGAGTATTTAAGGTACTTTGGGATTTTGAATGAACCCAGGTAATCTGTTTGGCTATTGACCACCAGTCATCACTTTTAACATCTTTATCGGAAAAGTGACAAGTGGAACTAAATGTACCTTTGGTAAAAATCAGGACTTTCTAGGAAGTTCTTATTACTGGGTTCCCTGGTTTCCCTCAAAGCTGGCTTTAATTCAATGGGAAAGGATTACCTTTACCAAGAAACAGGTAGCATGGAGAAAAGAAATGCGAGCTCTGGAATCAGAACAATTTGAGTTTAGTACCGCCACGTACTCTGTAAACTCTGGCAAGTATCTAACCTCAGAGTCCCTGTTCCTGGTTTGCAAAATAAGAATAATAGCATCTGTAAGCAGGAAGGATCTGAAAGTGCCTAGCAGAATTCTTGAGTCAGAACAAATGCCAACACACAGCTATGGCGACGTGGGCATTGTAAGAGAAAGGTGGAATCTGAGCTTTTAACTCAATCGCATGGAAAGCATCACACTTAGACTATACTCACTACCTCACTACACTCGATGTACATATTTTCGGTTTTTTTTGAGTCGGAGTCTCACTCCGTCACCCAGGCTGGAGTGCAGTGGCATGATCACGGCCACCACAGCCTCGACCTGCTGGGCTCAGGCGATCCTTCTGCCTCAGTCTTCCAAGTAGCTGGAACTGCAGACACATGCCACCACACCCGGCTAGCTCTTGTGATTTACTGTAGAGATGAAGTCTCATCAAATTGCCCAGGCTGGTCTCAAACCCGCGGGCTCAGGCAATCCTCTCGCCTCGGCCTCCCAAAGTGCTGGGATGACAGGCTGAGCCACTGCACCTGGCTGATGCACATACTTTCAACCTCCTCAAGTTCAACGGCTGCTCACACTGACTACCTGCTCCTGAGCTCTCTCCGAGGGCAGTAGAGCTCTATCTGCAGAGAGGTAACTGGTAGTCGGGGTGTTCTTTCAGTCCCGTGGCTATTCGTCTCAGCAAAGACTCCCCCACCAACAGTCAGCAGATGTGGAACTGAAGCAGTCAAGAGTTTTCTTTGAAACTAGCCCGACGGACACTAAATTTCCTGGTACAACCCTTAAGGAAGAGTTCTCCTTAGCAGCCCGGCTGGCACACGCATCGCCTTTCTTCGGTAAACAAAACATGACTATGCCACCTTTGTGTTGTGAGAAAACCTGGAAGCTGTGTATCCAGGCCAGCTGGATCTTTGGTTTTTCCTCTATGACATAGGGAACTGGGCTTGAAGGTCTTGTGGGCAGATCCTGCGCCATCCCTGAATTTTAGCAGCTAACCTCATCTTTGGGAAATGGAGCATAGAATGCCCACCTATCAGAAGGAGCATGGATGGGCCCTGCCTATTAGAAAGGAAGCAAGCATTCAAATAGCCAACAGCGGTAACCAAAACATCTCAACGGAAGTGCCAACAACCATGGAGTTGAAAGCAAGCATGAGCTTCTGGAGTCAGAGGTAAATGCGTGGAACAAATACAATCTTAAGATACTGCACCCTAGAGGAGAGGGGTGAACAAGGTTTATTTTTTGCAAAATTTAAAAATCAAGGGCACAGAACACTCCAGCACCGTCTCGCCTGTCCAGCCATGGGCTTTGGGACAGCATAGTGCCCTCAGAATGAAGAGTCAAGACTGGACCAAGCCTGTCATCAGTGAAGGAGTTGCTAAGTGGACTCAAGGAAACTCTGAAAACGCTAGCCAAATCCGTAGTGACTTCTTCCGATTTTAATCACACAATGAAACCAACATAATTTAGCATACTCATCTCCAATTATGATAGTTCATTCCAAAAATAAAAACAAGAAGACACGATGTGTCTTAACAGAGTACTTAAATTTTCATCCAAAGTGTGGTCTTTTTTTTTAAACAAATGAGTGCAGTACCCCCAGATGTTACCCCCTTGGTGAAAATTGTCAACACCTGGTTGTGTCTATGTCTCTTCACAGACAAGGCTGCTAACAGATGGCTCCAGGAGTAGATGGCGCGAAGGACATCTCTTCCAAACCACAGACCCACCCATGCTAGAGCTCTCCAGGCAAAACAAAGCCCCTCCTGTTGCTCTAGACAAGCTCACCCCATCGTAACCGCCCAAGAAACACAGCCATCCCCATGCGGAGTCCAAGGGAAGCCACACCTGGGAGTCTGTGAGGACCCCAGGTTCACTCACTTGTCTTCCGCGAAACTCTCCCCGGTAACGACGTTCTTCCCTTGGGGCACATAGTTCCAGTCTTCCTCCACAATCCCAACGTGGTATGTCCTGGTGACTGTGCCAACCAGCCCAGACAAACTCAGGAACGTGAGAAGGATGCAGCCAGCCTGCTGCTTCTGAGGCATTTGTGGATGTTAATGCAGGCTGGAAGCCAGCACGGAGACAACCCTGCGGGCCCCTCCCTCTCGCTCAGCCCCTCCTTCTTAGGGAGCTTGGGGTTGGGACACCAGCTGAGGCCTTGTGTAAGCAAGCCAGGCTCAGTGGGGCGCTGCTAGAAAACGAAGCCATCCAAGGGACGTGTGACTGGCGTGTGTGCTGACCGTCCAAGCCGAACAGGCCTGTTTCTTAAGCATTGCCCCGCTCTGACATCAGTCACTTATCTTTGCCGGGAAGGCTGTGTGACAACTTGGGCTGGTGGCTTTCCCCCACCCCTTCTCCTCCTTTTTTCCTCCACACCTATTACAGGAACATATTAAAATCTGAAGAAAGGCTGGCCTGAATGGAGCATCGGGAATCATTCCAAGCACTAAAAGACTAAAGACCTCGTCTCCGGCAGGAGGGCAGAGGGGTGGTATAACCACCCTCCAGCTTGTTTTATGAGGCTACATGAAACAGCTCACACCATAAAGTTCATAGCAACATTGTAAAACCCCACTAACTCTCCTCCATTAGCTCATGCACCATCTCCCCAAACTCTCTCAAATCCCAGCAGCAAAAATGAGAAGCCTGGCGGCTCCAGGCAGCCTCCATCTCCAAAGTTCACCTCCTGAGAAAGGGAGCTCCTTTCTGAAGATGCAGGACACTGAAGAGGGAGGAGCACCCTTTGGGTGCAAAATTCCGCAGCAAGCCTTCGAGCCAACAAGGGAGTGCTGCTCCTCGGCGTGTTCCCATCTGTGTTCTGGGATCGCGGTATAGAAGGCGCTTGTTCAGCCTTGGAAGAGAGTCCACGGACCCCCATGCAGAGCTGTCTTGAAGCAGCAGCCTGGAACGAAGGGAACAGCTCCCTGGGCTTTGAGACTGGACTGGCCCGGTTCGAGTCCGGCGAGTCCCACATTTTCAATTCAGCGGCATGGGGGGACATTTGAACTCTGAGTCTGCGCTGTAAAACAGAGACTGAGGGGTTCTGAAGATCTCACGCGATGACGTCTGCCACATGCCGACCCTCTCCCCCACACAGGCATTCTAAGTGTCGGCGTGCTTCCCTGCGCACCCTCTAGCGAGGCCGTTCCAGCCTCGGGTCAACTGCCTCGCCCTTGCATGACGTGCCCGTGTTTTCCTTCCGCAGCTCTTTCCAGAGTCTCATCTGCCACGCCGTCCGCCAGTTTCAAGGAAGAGACTTACTTTTATTTAAACTGTAGGTACTCCATGAATGCTACAGGTTTCGAGATAACACCCATCTTGACTAGCAAAATACATCCCCCGGAGTGTCCCATTTCGTAGCCAGGCTCCTAACATCTCTGATTTACTGGTTTGCTTTATTGTCAGGGACACTGGTGGAATTAGTACATAGCACATCTCTCTATGACCCAAATCTCTTTGACACGGGTCTGGGAGCGCCATACGAGTTGGGCACCTGACAACCCTTGTAGATGGAGACTCCCGGGGTGGACTGCTCATGCCTCAACAGAAGGAGGCAGTTGGGCCACGCCACGTGAATCTTCACAGGAACAAAGAACCAGAGCGACATGTGCTCACTCCTGAGCAGGCCCCATCACTGGTCACACAAGCACAAGGGTGGGAATGGCAGATGCTGGACACTGCTGGGGGGGCGGGGAGGGGAAAGGAGGGGCACGGGACCACACACTGGGCACCTGGTCCACTTTGGGGGAGAGGGGGCCAGCTGGGAGCCCAAACCGCACCTGCACGCAGCCTGCTTATGTAGTAACTCTTGACTTGTGTGCCCTGCAACTCTAAAATAAATAGATAAATAGAAAGTAGGGAGTTAGGACTTCCGGGAATTTGGAATGTCCCAGACCAAAGAGCTTTTGCTTATCTTCTGAGATGCAGGCTATTCTGGGCCTATCAAAACCTTCATTAGGACGTATTGTCCCCACGTTCTTTCAGACAGGAGAAATAATAGGTAAGAGTGAACTTTCCTACACAAGATACTGAATGCATACAATAAAAACCTTGGAGAAGGCCGCACCTACCTTCTGACTCAAAAACAAGATCTTCAGGAGGACAGACCAGGTCAAGAAAGTCAGCAGTGGCCGGGCTCAGTGGCTCAGTCTGTAATCCCAGCACTTTGGGAAGCTAAGGCGAGTGGATTGCTGAGCCTGTGGGTTCGAGACCCGCCCAGGCAGCTTGGCGAGACCTCATCTCTACAATAAATCAAAAATTAGCCAGGCGTGGTAGCGTGCACCTGTGGTTCCGGCTACTTGGAAGGCTGAGGCGGGAGGATCGCCGAAGCCCAGCAGGTCGAGGCTGCGGTGGCCGGGAGCGGCCACTGCACTCCGGTCTGGGCGAAAGAGTGCGACTCAAACTAAAAAAAAAAAAAAAAAAAAAAGAAAGGGAGGCAAAAACATGTTAGAGTTTTAAAATAAGAACTAAAAACAAAACTGTCAGAAGCGCTTTTCTTTGAAATATGGGACTAGAATTAGAGATGGGAAAGAAAGCACTTTCCTCTATCATTTCGTGTTTTTATGTACTGTTTATTTTTATTTCTGGGATATGTGCTGCAATAATCATAAACATAGTGAAATAAATATTAAGTAAAAGGATGGAGAAACATTCTGGGCTAATATAAGCAAAAAAAAAAAAAAGGTGGGAGATAATACAGAATTCCAGAAAAAAATAATTATTGAGCAACAGAAAAGAGTATAGGAGATTCTACTCAGTGTGCTGACAACAGGTAGTGGGCTCATATTACATTTTTCCTCTTCTTATCTGTATTTTGTAATATTTGCCCAGTGGTCATGGATGACCTACTTATAATTAAAAAGAAAAAGAAATAAGAAAAGGTGAGAACAACCGACTTTATTTCCACCAAGTTTCCCAGTGAGCATCAGGCACAGTGAACCTCCCTTCCCACTCCGCGACCGACTGGCCTTCAGGCCCATGCCAAGCCTGACATTCCATCATCTCCAACTCTGCGCCTACCTGGGAAGTAACCCATCTGTCCTGCAGCTCACTCTGCCTTTCCTCTAGCCCCTAATTCGTGCCTCCCATTTATTTCCCCTATTTAACTGCATTAAACCCATAAACATTCACGTAGTCATCGGATTTCTTTGTTTTTCCTGGACTGGAATGTCTGAACTTATTCCAAAGTGTTTTTGAAGGTGCTTATATGCACACACACACACACACACACACACACACCCCAGCAGGAAAAATAAATAAGTAATGAACTCAGAGCAAGGGAAGATGCAACATATTGGATGTAGCTAGAATCCAACACACGCAACATGCCCAAAAGTCTTGCACGCTACTGAGATGGTCCAAAAATTACGGATCTGAGCTTTCCAACACCCCCCCACACCAAAAAGGGGTGGGGGTGAGAATATGCAGTTAAAAGATTCGTAGACCCATGAGTGAGGAGACAACTTTGTTCCAGTGTGTTGCTGATGGTGTTTAAGAGAATCACAGTCTTGTCTGACATTGCAAACTGCAAAAGGTTCACTTGGAAGCCCTGAATTCAGGGGCTTGGAGCAGCACTGCATTTTCTTGAGTATGAAGCCCCTCTGCCATTTCCATCGGACCTGAATGTCTCATTCCCCCCCGCCCCCCAGGGCTCTTGGTTCACAGTGCATTTTGGGGTACAGGCACCAACCAAAGTTTCATGACTCTCCTGGCCTGAAAAATATCTGCTAGCCTGTATTCCCCATCTGACAGACCCATCAGGAAATTGATTCCCAAGATGTATCCCAAAGGATGATTCCTATATGAGCCCACCCTGGCTCTGTTCTCTTTACAAGTGGTGTTTGTAAAAACTGCATAGACGTGAGAGATGTAAGAACAAAGGAATGTCAGAAACTACCCAATGTAAGCCCCTGGGCCACACAGAGTCATTTCATTTTAAAAATCTGCAAGCAATTTTAGAGGAGTGCTGTATTTGGCGCAGATTTAAAGGACGTTTACAAGAATTTATGTTTCAAAAAAAAAGACACATGATTACCTACATGCAACAGATATTTAAACGTTTAATCTATTCTTCTTTGAGATATCAAATACCTGTATATCAATTTTGAAAGTGAAAAAGCTTAGTCAAGACAATATAAACAATTCAATTGATTTCTAAAACATTTGTTCAAGGAATTAGGAATTATTTAAATATACCAGAAACATTAAAAAAAAAACAGAGAGTAATATATGTTGCTGATAAACTCAGGCAATGTATAACAAAAGGAGCTGTGTCTGACAGTCCAGTACAATCGCAATTTGAGATCTAAAGGTTATGTCATCAAATCATCAAATATGATTTACTAACTGCCCCTAGGAGCGGGGCACACAGGAGCGCAGTGTTAACCAGCTAGGGTGGTGTTCAGTCATCAACACGCACGTGAACAGCTTAATCTCTGCATGTCGGAGAAAAACAATAAAACGACAACCATCTACACAGAAATCATTTAGCAAAATGGAAAGAAGTACCAAACCTTAGCATAAAAAAAATCCATTTAAGAGACATAACTAGTTGCATTTAGAGAAACCTGCCCACCAGCTTCCCCTAAACCCGGAAAAAATCATTTCTCTGCATTCTATCCAATCATGGTGTTTAGGTTACACATCTGTGATTCTCAGATATTTTCTCTAAGAGTTGAGACTGATACCCTGTCATAGCTTGTCTGATTGCAGCTGTAACAATGTTGAAATCCTCAAAGTCATACATGGTAAATATTTATCACTTCATTAACGTTAATATTCTAGGATGTTTATGACAACTCTCAAGACGATTGACAACATGTACTGCAAAACCAGGATTTGGATTTCATGATTTAGAGTAGTGGTGAGGATGAAGATCAGGTTGAAATTAATCCAGACCCTGAACTAAAGTTCAGTCTCATTTAGATTATTCAGCAGAAAATGCTGTCAGTCGAGACTGTTGGCTATTGTATGGTATAATATGGTAGCTGACAGGCAAAGATGTCCAGTTTTAGGAGCTGCAGTGTGGCAGATGTTTCTTTCCAGGGGTGGGCACCACAATATCTTCCACACGCTCTCCTAAAGTGGGACCTTGCCACGTCACCTTAAGAGATGGAGTCTCATGTCCTCTCCTTGAATCTGCACTTCCTGATGGCCAACTTGTTACCAAGCTTTGCATAGCTTTTAATGCAGCAAGTGATACACAGAACAGACAGGAAAAGTATTACCAGTCACAACAGAAAACCTCTGACGCTCTTCCATCCACAGTCGTGGCCGTGTTCTCTCTGCAGAATCTCTAGGAAAACCCACACGGCCCTGAACTGGCCGTGTGGGAACGATTCACTCTCTGTGAAAGTGTTTATTGAAATGCCTAGTGACCCTAGTGCATTTAGGTACTTGTTTTCACATCATTAACCATTTGACAGGGATGCTCAGAGTGCAGAGGATACTAACAGATTAAAAGCTTTTACCCGCACAGGAGGAATCAGAAATTAAAATAAGACATTTCTGAACTTGTCGTGTGAGCTGGTGAGTAAACACATCTTGTTCTACATGAAACTTCAAAAAAACCTTGACTGATTAAATAAAGAGAGCTAGAAAGAGAAGTGTTAACCCTGTGTTCTCTGAATGTTTGTTGGCAATTTAGGATATATTTCTCTCAGATTTTCCAAGCTTGAGTCCTAAGAATGTTAATCTAATCTACGGCCCCATGGACCAGGGCATGAGCTAAGGAAAGAGAACAAGGATAAAGAAAGAATTCTCTTTCCTCTCTGGGAGCTGCACCAGTCCTGGGAGACATTTAAGAGTGTGTAGCCACATCTTCATCCCTCTGGTATCTCCAAACCCCTTCCCCAAATCCTGGAACTCTAAGGTCACTCCCTAGCAGCGGAATCACGTCCAAGACTAACCTCAACTCCGGTGATTTCTACCCACATGCTGCATGCTCTAAAATTACTTATCTAATTTCTTCCCTCACACCCTCAGGGAAACAAATTCTCACTAATATAAACGGTTGATTGCTTCCTTCTGCCTTTATTTACGTTGCAGGGATTGGAGGCTGCTTGACTAAGGAAAGAGAAGCTAACCAGGGGACCAGGCATCAGACACGACAGCTCTCCCTTGAGCATCTTCTGGCAATTTACAGTACCTTTGCCCCACCCCTCCTGAACCTGCGGATTATCAACTGCGGCGAGGGAGTCAGTGGCGAGCCCAGGGTAAACTCATCTGTTTTTGGGTAGTTCGTAGACTGAAAACTTCACGTGTGATTTTCATGGTAAAGGTACAGTCAGCGGGGGTAGTTCAAAAATCATCCGAGGTTTAACAATCGGCCCTCTGGAGAACAAGCCCTGGTTTGTGTATTTGCAACTTCCGTGGTATAAATGGCTCCACCATGGCCCATTTTAAGACACCTGTGTGCCAATACTGAGTGTGGTCTTAGGAAACGATGTGCATAGTCAGATCTCCTGGACCCACAGGGGCTGTCTGTAGCCATCGCTGCCAACATCTATGACAGCTGCATCCTACTCCCAGGCCCAAACAGCCAAGATAAACCAGAGGTGGGTTCTACCAAGAGACTGGCCATTGAAGTCTAAAGGATGCCCTCGACCTTTAACCCGTGCACAGCACTTACTTAAATCCCTGCACCTGAAGGCCTTTTCGCCCCACACCTGGAGCCACTTGGCTTCTAATTGATTGCTAACTGCTAGTGACCACAGGGGGCTTCTTTCTGGTCACCATGCCCTGGTTTGCTTTGTGTGCCCAAGTCCCTGTCTCCACAACGTGTCCATCCTCCGAGTGACTCTTGGCTCCTTGCCGCTGTTCCTAGAGACAGGTTCCCTGACTCACTCAACTCAACTCCTAGGGTCCTTGTTCACTGGTATTCCCCAAAGCTGATCCAGGCTGGGCTGTTTGGAGAAGGAAAAGGACTTCAGAATGTCTTCAGTGTCCATGGTGTTTCTGGCAGCCAGCCAATGTGGGAAGTAGATTTCTGGTAAATAGACACGATCCCAACACCTAGACACGATCCCAACACCACACAAGCCCAAGGGCAGAGCCAAATTTCTAACCAGATTTGTTGAAGCCAAAGACCAGTCTGTCTGACCTTAATGCCTACTCCATCCCCACCATACTTGTGATGTTTCTCAGAAACCTAGAGTCCAGAGCAGATGATCTAAGAATGCCACCGATATTTTATGCAAATTTTGCATTTCAATATATCTTAACCATTTATGTAAAACCATACAAATTAAAGCAATGTGCAAAGTCCAGGTATTTTATGCCAAATATGGGTAAACTGTGCTTATAGGTTAGCTCATGTAGACCTCAAAGTTTTCTTATTATGTTATGAGTATGTAGAGTTATAAGCAAAGTATCTTTGTTGTCTCCTTAACGTATTTATACTTGTTGTGTATGGCATTATACATGAAGCAGAAGTGAGGCAAAGTCACTACATCATGCAAGTGCCAGGATCTGTGGTGTGTCTGCTTTTCCAGTCAGGTGAGTCAGGACATCTACACCAACGGTTGGAGGAAAGTGAGTACAAAAAAGGAACCTCCCTTAACTCCTCTATGAGGTCAGCGTTCTCACCACTGATGTCTACAGTCCACCTTTTACTCTGTTTCTTCCAATGTCTCTTCATCAGAGTCCAAATAATCCTGCCCTTTTATTTAATCACATGTCACCACCTGACCATCATATCTCTTTGTTGGTGGGGTTATTGTCTGTTTTTACAATGAACTCTCCCCACCCTCCCATCCTCCAAATGTGAGCCCCAGGAAGGCAGGGATGGTTCTCCCTCCAAAACACCTGGACCAGTGCCTGGCATATAGTAGGTGCTTAATAAATTTTTGAAATGAATGAATGGATGGATGAACAAATGAATGAATAAATGAAAACCAATTCAACTGCTTTGAAATGTTGTGTGACTATGTGACAGAGACAGGTACCAGAATACACAAGAGTTTTCAATGATACTGCTGAACATCTTGTAATATTACAACATAAATTTGAAAAATGTTTTCTACCATGCCGTTATGGTTTTAAACTAGCTAAAGAACCCATTCATAAATTTTCCCCTAGCTTGTACTTTTACTAATTAAGGAATGCAGGCCATTCTTAAGACGGAGAGTAACTAAACGCTGAGACAAAAATATCTTGCCATTTCACGTTCAAACGTCTGGATCAGCTAATACGAGTATACTGAGATCATAAGGCAAGCTTTCAGTAATTAATATGTACAATGACCTAGCTGTGTGAATCAGGATTTTTTTCCAATATCCTACACCCTAACAAAATGCAGACACAAATAGAAAGTTGAGACCGATCTGAGGCTGCAAATATTATACAAAAAAGAAAACTGATTTCAAAGGCTTTATTAATCTAAACAGCCTCACTTTTCCTACAACCAGTTTACAATGAGGAAATAGTATACATTGAAACTTATAAAATCAATTCATTCCAATAAAAGCTTATCTGTTTTATAAGCTTAGGTTCTTTTATTGCTTATGGGAAATAAAGAATTCTACTGCTAAATAAACATTTGAAAATGCTGGCCCTGCCTTATAGTGTTCCCATTCTCCTAAACCGCAGTCCCTGCCTGCTTGAGGGTGCTCTTTTGCGGAGGTTTGGAGGTGATCCCCTGCCAGTGAAGCCACTCATGGCACCTCACTCAGATGTGGCTTCATGGACAGGACCCGTGGTCAGCACTTAGCTGTGGTCGCCGAGCCACAATGGTCAGAGCAGGTAAAGCACGCGAACTGGGCATCCGAGGACCCTCCCCTTCCTCCATCTCTGCCACTTGCCTCTCGTGGCCAAAGTGGCTTAACTTCTCAAACATCAGTTTCTTCATCTGGTAAAATGATCATGTTAACTACATCCTGTGGTTGGTATGAGAGTTAAACAACTAGTGTGAGGAAAGCATTCCTAACGACTGGGGTGATATTATTACAATGATTATTTCTATTTTTATTATCCTTATATTTTAGCTGTTAGCTTCAGTCCTTATACATAAGGCACCCTGCTTTATGTCTGCTTGATAAATGTGTTCAGAACTATTTGGGAAAATAACAATGCATTGCGGCTAAACAGAAAAGTAGAAAAGATTATATAATGGACTTCAGTATTCACGTTTGATTAGTACATTGTTCCAGAAGGGTGTTATCCAGCCTCAGTGGTAATAACATACAGACCAATTTATCTCCAGTGCACATCTGATTGCCACTATCATTCTTCACTGCTTTTCTGTGGACTGTCTAAAAGTAGTGAAGAAAAAAAAAATGACTCCAATGCCCCTAACTCAAAATGCTGTCATAAGCCTCACATCCTCAGGTGGGAAGGAACATGAGGGGTCATGGTGTCTACACTCCTGCCTCCTGGGAAGGGTACTGGAAAAGTTTTTATGAGTTTCCTAGGGAAGGGAAGGTACTAAGAGGATGCCCTGAACTGGAGGCAGGAGGGTGGCTCAACCAGGAGGTGCCCCTTGAAGACATCTCCAGAGGATGACACTCTATGATTCAGCCAAAAATCCCTGAGGGTGGAGGTTCCCCTGTTAGAGTCAGGCCCACTCCACTCTGCCACGTATTATTGAGCTCCCCTGTGTGGATCCCACATGAGGGCCCGTCTGCTCTCATGCTGTGGTGAGCTGAGACAGGACTCTACAGGAAGGCAAGGTCATTGCCTTCCAAAGACACTCCAACTTCCCCAACCTGGGCTCCAGGTCCCTGCTGCAGGCCAGCACCCTGACCCAACCCTGTTGTCAATGAAATCACCACCTCATAGAGAAAAAGAAAGCTGAGAAGGCACGCTGAGGGACCTTTAAAAACCAATTCAACTGCTTTGAAATGTTGTGTGACTATGTGACTATCTGACTCTTCCCACTGGGTGGTGACAACCTCCAGGCCTGGCACATTTGTTCTCATCCTCAACCATCACCTGTTGAGTGTCTGCTAATCTCAGGTGCTGTATGAGACTCCGGGCACTTGAAAATGAATAAACAGAGCTCACAGCATAGAGAGGGACACTGGGTACAGAGTGAGAGAAAAAATGCAGGGGCTGTCCAGGAGAGCTGCCCGGGCTGGGCTCCTCGGAAAGCCGACCCTGGCGTAGAGTCAGCAGGCAGGGTATATTAAGGAACATCCGTGGGACTGACTCCCATGAAAGGGAGGGGACAGAAGCAGGTTTGGGCCATGACACAGCCCCAATGAAAGCCTAGGCCTACACCATGGAAACCTCCGAAGCTAAAATGGCCCAGTGGAATTCTAGGCCTTTCCACCGTTGCATCAACCAGTCATGGAACTGAGCCACACCAGGAAGGGGCGTGACCTTGAACGAGACGGGTTTTGCAGCCAAGGCAATTCCCCAAGGGGCTGAGAGCAGGGTGCTGTCTGCTGACCACAAACCCCACAGGTAGGGCCACCTGTCCTTTGTCGAAGGGGGAATCTGGACGGTGGATCCCAGGGGGTGGTGGACTCAACGTCTACCACAGGAGCAAGAAAGGTCTCTTAAGAGGAGACTCCTGAGATAAATCTTAAGGGAGAAGCAGGGGTGAGCGAGGTGAGGAGCAGGGATAGAAGCTTCTGGAAGATGCACGGAGGGCAAAGCAGCTGGCTGTTTGGTCCTCACTGTGTGTTGGGAAGATGGGCGTGAGCTCAGCGCCAGACGCTGACTGGTTTTCAGTGGGCTGTCCCCTTTACCTACAGACAAACGGCTCCTCTTTATTCCACGCTCTTCCATATGTCGTCTTGTGAGCAAATTGCCGCTTTATGGGCTGAGAGTAAGAAATGAGCAGCTGGACCTCCCTTGGCCCCAAAGAAGAGACTCCCAAGCTGGGATGGAGCTTCAGACCACAGGATGGCAGTGCCAGAGATGTGAGCAGGAAACCACAAAGGCCGTGAGACAGGGCAGGACCTGCTTGGAGAAAGGGTCCAGAGCTGCTGCTCAGAGGACAGAGTTCTCCTTCCGGAGTGTGAATCTTGACCGAGGACAAGCAGCCTTTTGGGTCAAGCTCCCTTGGAGATGTGTCAGCCTGCCAGAACTCATGTTTCTCGGGCCACCCCAGCCCGCATGGGATGCGCGCCTCCCAGCTCCACCTCTCAGGAGTTCCTCCGACACTTTTCCCAAGTTCTAGCTCCTCCCTTGTCTGCCAACCTTTCCCCAGGTCTCTCCAGGAAGCCCTGGGTGATGCACGGGAATTCCATTCTAGTCATCTTAGGACATGTCCTCCTCTTCCTTCCTCTCCCCCACCCCGTCTTCTCCAGTGAGTGTTCACCTGCTCATGGGCATCCCCACCAGTGTCTGATGATGTCAGAACAGAGGAATCTGGTGTCAGGCCTCTCTCAGCAAAAGCCAATGTCCATGATGAAGGCTCTGGGTGGTCCAGCCCTGCCCAAAGTTGCCAACCCTCATGTCACCCTCTGCCACTATGTCGGGGAAGCGGCATGTTTAAAAGATCATGGGATCCAGTTGAAATCACCCACACCCGCAGCCAACTCTTTATATTGAAACCCACATCAGGGGCCTCCACATTCTCATTTTTCCCAGAAGCCACGTTGGTCCCTTATGAACAAAGATCCCTGAGGACAAACCCAGGGGCAGCACAGCTTGAGTCAAGCTGGACCCAAGTGTCGTGAAGAAAAGACGACCATTTTTCAGCCACCAGATCATCTGGTCCAATATCTCAAGATGGGAAGCGTTACCAGGTGTGAGATGAGGAGACCCAGGTCAGCAGCTTCCCAAGGCTGTCCTGATAATGGCGGAAAAACTGAGTGAAAATGCAAAAAAATAAGCTCGAAACATAAAAATACACAAAGTTAAACAGATTTTCTTCCTGTTGGACTTCTCAGGAACGTTTGACATCCGGACACACAGCTTGAACCTCCAAGCAGGGGCTTCAGACGTGCTGGTGCCCAGACCACGTGGATCTGGAGCCCTCCAGAACACCACTCTGCACCCACCCATCTTAAGGCCCCAGCCGAATGCCCCAGGCCTGGTGCTCATTCCGTGTCATTTCACGGGGCCAGGAATGATGAGGAGAAATAGAGCGGCTGCCTGCATGGGGCTGCCACTCAGGCCAAGTCACAAGTCACCAGAGGAAGCCCATGCCCTAGGTGGGGCCTTGGCTGCCCAAGAGCTGGGATCCCAGCTCTGCTGCTATTCTGGCTCTGCCATGGCTACCTCGGAGGTGGGACTTCTCAGGAACATTCTTGAGTCAGCCAGGATTATTTCAGGTGAGAAGAATAGAACCTCTCATCAAACTGTCTCAAGGAAAAGGGCAGGCAAGGCTTCTATGGGCTCATAAAACTGATAAGTCCAGGGGTAGGTCTACTCCAGGGGAAGCTTGGACCAGGACATCGCTCTCGGCCCTCAGCACTGTCCTCCTCCGTGTTAGCTGCACTGTCTTTGCAATGCCATTTGGAAGAGTCAGGCTTGCATTCTGCCGGCTTAACAATCCCATTGACAAGCATAAAGCTTCTACCATCCCTGTTGCCTATGAAATTCGGAATTTGCATCTCATCGGCTTGGGTGGCATCACATACCCATTGCTGGGCCAATCACTGTGGCCTGAGGGATGGAATCTATGGGCTGTCGAGGCCTCCGACAAGTGAGAAGAGGAAGGTGTCACATTCCTCAGTCCCCATGACCTGGCAGCGGTGGGGAGAGCAGTGGTTCCCCAAAGGAAGCCCAAGACACAGCTTCAAGAGAGGAAATGACTGCACTGCTATACGCACAGAAATACCCCTCTTTTGGCAGACACAGCTCATAGGGCCTGTGCTGGACTTTGCCTGGCAGAAACGGCAGCCGAGGCCCTGCATGGGACACCTTCCCCCTCCTACCATGTCCAGCATGATCAGCCCCCCGTGTCTCATGCCCTCCACTGCCAAGATGGCCGCCTGCCCTGTGTCCCAGAAATGCCCAGTGTGGAGATGGGCAGGGACTGTCTGCCTAATAACCACGGGGCTTTCCCGGCCCCTGGTTTCCTGTTGGACTTCTCGGAACCTTTGACATCCAGACGCTCAGCTTGAAACTCCAGGCAGGGGCTGCAGACGTGCCGGTGCCCAGACCGCGTGGGTACAGCCTTCTGGATTCTGGAGACCGCTAGAACACCACTCTGCACCACCCATCTAAGGCCCCAGCCGAATGCTCCAGGCCTGAAGATCATTCCATGGCAGTCCATATCATTTCCCCTGGCTGAGCGATTGAGTCACAACTTTTCATGGAATGGATTTGGCCCTGGGGACATGGGAGGGGCCCAGGGGCGGAAGAACAAGTAAATTCAACTAAAACCTAAAAACCTGTGCTAGTCATCAATTTCAGCTTCCTCTGCCATCAATCCTCTCTGACAAGGAGGAAAGCCAGCAGCTGGCATTCCCCAGACTCGCAGATCTATGAGGCACTGAAAGGGGTTCTTGGAGACGTCCAGCTCGACCTTCCACCGGGCCCCCTATGCGGGCCGCTCGATGGGGGCTTGAATACCTCCCGTGACAGAGAGATCGCTGCCACACAAAGCAACCGCTTCCATAGCCAGGTAGCCTATCTTGAGCTAAAACATACCTGCCAGAAACTCCCACCCGCTCATCTTAGTTCTGCCTTCAGACACTACCAGCATGATCTGAGCCCCCGAGGCCTGAGCTGCCGCCCCCACCCCACCCCCATCTGAGGCAGGTGCCACTAGGACAGAAACAGTGGCAGCCAAGAGACACCAGTGGGTGGCATCGGGCTTCCCGACCCCAGCCCTGGGGCCTCCTGAATGAACGATCACAGTCCAGGACCCAAACAGATCTCCGGCGCTTCCCCACGTTCTCTCTTCTCCTGGTGGTTTGGGTATTGAAGGGCCCCTGAAAATCTGACTCTACTCTGACCCTCCGACTCGACACCTGCTGCTGTTGGCCCGGTCCTGGCATCGCCGGACCTGACCCTGCCCTCTTCTGCAGCTACAGAGGCCCCTGACGATTCCTGCCCCTCCTCACTGCAGAGCCCCTAAGTTGACCGTCTGACATCTCCATTGTCTGACGGCAGGGCGGCCCCTGGCCCACGGACGCCTTTGTGTGCATCCAAAGGCTCCCGTTCTCCTGCACAGGCACCACCATGCCAGGACATGTGACTTAGAGGGCGAAAAGTGAGCGGCCCCTTAGCGCTCCCAAACCTTCGCTCTTGGGCAGTGAACAACCTACACAACTGTGAACGGCTGTCCCGACTGGCATCTCCCTGATGGGCACTGACCACAAGGCGTCCCCCTTGACACAAGCTTTCTCCAAAGGACCTCCCAGGACTCAAGACTGACCTTGTTTGGTCCGATTCACCGTCTGAGGCGCCCCAGACTGTGGGGGCCCTAAGAGCTGGGGTCATGAAATAGTCCTCACTGAGCTCCACAAATGTCTACAAAATGAAAAGACGAATGACAAGAAAAGAGGAAGAAATCGACTCTACACTCTGGAGGGCAGAACCCGGAATGGGTGAGACTTTGCTTTGTTGAATTCAGCCTGGCCTCTTTACCAAGCCTGTGTTCAATCAAAACCCATTATTGATGGGTTCCCCGTCCAGTGCTCTCTGCTCCCATCCTGATGGGTGTTCAGTCAGTCGGGGTCGGGTGGCAGGGGATGGGAAGAGAGGAGGATGGAGAAGAGTCTCTCTCCTTTGCGGTTTCTCCTTCCTCCTGCTGACCAGCAGTGTGCCTTGACCCTGACCCCAGCAGGTGCCAAGTAAGAACCAATGGCCACTCGGTGGGAAATCAATGAGCACCCACAAAGGGCCCTGAGAGAGGCGGGCATGCGGCACTGCGACAGGGCTCG
Source organism: Tarsius wallacei (assembly GCA_963574415.1). Lineage (NCBI taxonomy): Eukaryota > Metazoa > Chordata > Mammalia > Primates > Tarsiidae > Tarsius > Tarsius wallacei. The sequence continues at coordinate 12,584 of CAUYQG010151218.1, read as the reverse complement.
GACACACGTCACTGCCCCACCTGGGACGCCCCTCCTCCTGCCCTCCTCTGCCCCGCCGGTCCCCTCTGGCCTGAGGGATGTGCCTGGCACGGTGGCCGGGGAAGGGCCCTCCCTGCGGGGCTGGGGTCGGCTTTCCTGGGAACAGCGTCGCCGGGTGTGGAATTACACTGCCAAGGGGCCAGCAGAATGGATGGCGCAGGCCGACAGACCGGGAGACCCCCGAGCAGTCGTGCTGGGTTTTGATTCATGGCTTGTCAGAGCGCTAACCAAATAGTCCATTTTCATTTTCGCCCTCCACTCTCTGCCATTGACGGGTATCATAATTGAAAACTCCGGCGTGAAGAGCTGGGCCACCTGTCTGCAGGGCCCTCGACTCCGCCTGCTCAGACGGTCTTGCGCTTCCAAGAGGAGGACAGAGGGGGGAAACACACAAACAGACGGCGTGAGGATCAGATTCACGCGGGCCACCCTCCACGGCTGCCCTGCTGTCTCAGCTTGCAACCAGGCCTCTCCCGCCCTCTCTCCGCCCTCCGCCTTTCAGAGCTTATTTCTACCCGTTTGCCCAACGATAAAAGATGCGGGGCCAGGAAGGTGGACTGAGTTTGAAATCGCTTCTCCACTCCCGATCTGAAGGGGAGAGTTTTAGAATACAGAGCCCATGAAACTCGGGGAATGTTTCAAATTTTCTTTTCTCCAATACGTATCTCGCAAGGGCTAGCCCCCCTCCTGAGAGCCCCTCTCACACCCATTGAGCACTTACAACTTGCCAGATGCTGCTCTAAGAAGTTTGCATGAATTGGCTCCTTTTATCTCAGCAAGAACACTAGGTGCTAGGCACTGTTTTAATCCCCATTCCACAGATGGGGACACTGAGGTCAAGGAATGCCAACAAAGTTGTTCAAAGCCCAACAGTTGTTTAGGAACTATTACAGGAGGGATTTCGACTCAGACAGCCCTCTTAGCACCTGTGTTGTGCCTCCCAGGGATCAAAGGAGCAAGACCTAACACAGACAGGTAGTGACACACAGCTGGTGGGTAGAGAGATAAATAGATCAACAGACAGGTTCTTTTAAAACAGAAGTAAATGATGAGTCCCTACCAGTCCAGCGAAAGTTGGGAATGATGTCAGAATTCCAGAAGTCCCTGCCTATTGGAGGAACACAGTTCAGCTGCCCCAGTTCTAGGGTCCAATTTCAAAGGGCGAAGAAGGAAGAGGAAAACTGAGAAGGTCTGAGGTTCTGACTCACAGGGTAGAAGTGGGATCCATCGGTAGAAGCAGGAGCTTTCAAAGCCTCTGAGCCACTGGAGCATGTGCTGGGACCTCGCTGGGTCCACTGTCTCACAGGGACATGAAGCCGGGGTTTGGCAGGCCAAGGATGGTGAACTGATCGGACTGGGCGCCCACCCCAAGGACAGTGACCGGCTGACCAACACCTGGACGAGTCAGAATGCCACCCAGTGGGGTGCTCTAGGCTGGGATGGGTGTGGAGCGTTGGCAGGAAAAATTGAAACAGAGGCAGCGACTCTGCCCTAGGAACCAGTCCACACAGCTGGGACAAGGAGAGCCCAAGATACCCCGCCTACCATCGAGCTCAAGTACCCTTGGACAGACTTCCACGTCTGTACTTTTGTCGGACGCCCCAAATGACTTTGGCCATGAGCCAGGCATGAGGGCTATAACATGGAAAAATGTAGGTCTGCACAGTTCCGTCTCTTGTGTTCCCATCCCCAGCTGACCCGCGGGGGCCAGGCCTCCTCCTGCAGCCTGCCAGGCGGACTCCTCACTCCCTGGGTCCAGGGCTGTTCGTGACTGGTGAGCCCTGAGCCCTGAATCCGGCAAGTTTTACATGTGTAGTTGTGCTAGCTTTCCGCCACAGCTCTACAGCCTGCTATCCAGTCTGCTCCAATACGACTGGCTCAACCAGCAAAGGAGATTTTCCTACGCGTGTCATGCTGGCGGTGCGTCAGGTTGTTGACACTGTGTTGGCTGTGATTGTGCCACTGCGCTCTAGTCTTGGCTCTCACTCTGGCCTCCCTGCTTCCCTCTTATCATGACTCTTGTGATTCCATTTCAGCCATCCAGATAATCCAGGTTAATCTCCCCCTCTCAAGATCCTTGATTTAATCACCACGGCAAAGTCCCTGTTGCCATGCAAGATAACATATACACAGATGCTGGAGATTAGGATGCGGGTATCTTGGGGAGACCCTTATGTTGTCTATCCATGACAAGGTTAGTAATGTGCACGCTCACTTTTGCCCCTAGGCTGGTCAGGAAAGCTAAAAGGCGGACCTTGAGGACTGGGCACACACTTGGCCCCCTGCGAGGTGAAGGAAAGGCCACCTTGTCCCATGGGGAGATGATCGGACTGCTCCTGGATTGAGTCAAGTGAGCGGGACAACCACAGAGGGCCCGTGTGTGTGTGTGTGTGTGTGTGTGTGTGCGCGCGCGCGCAAACACACACGTGGGCACCCATGTGTTGGGGACGAGGTCATCTGAGGCTCTGGAAGCAGTGCTGAAAACAGTAATCCCCCAGAGACCTCAAGAAACAGCGCTTGGCGGCATGCTCTCTTAAAATAGCATCATAAAAACGTGCGTGTTAAATTCCCAAGACTCTTCATTGCCGAATGCCTTTCTCCACGGAAGCCCAAGAGCTTGGGAATTCTGCCTTCCTCATTTCAGAAACAGAGGTCTGAGGAGAACAAATTGCCATCCATTATCTCAGGCTCGACTGCCATTAACTGCCTCCGAGAGGCCGGGCGGCAGTTGGCCATCGGTCCGCCATCGGTCCCCTGGCAGCCTGGCACGGGGCCTCTGAATATGGATTTGCTGATGAGCCCCAAACTGCTTGAAGGCTTTTGAAGCAAGCTCCTCTGTTCCCTGTGTGGAAGCAGCCCTCCCTAACCCCTCCTCTGGAGCACCCCCAGTGGAAAAGCCCCTGCAGAGGCACTTGGGTCTGGCTGCCTCTGGTTTCATAAATCATGCCTGCATGGTGAGGATGCTCTTTGGAGGCCATAAGAGGCCTGAGGATAACAGCACAGGGATGTCCAGCAAACAGGAGAGGAGCAGGGAGTATCTGGAGAGAAGAGAGCTGCCCTGCTGGCTCGGGGGGGTCCCTGGGAAGAGAGGCAGGGCCACCATGTAGCACAACTCCAGAAATGACTGACATGGAGGTAGTCCTGGAGGAGAGACGGGCATGGTCTCTGCAAAGCCCGTCCTCCAGAGCTGCCCAGCCAGGCTCAGAGCAGCCAGGAAGCTCAGGCCACTCGCTCTGGAAGGGGTGCTGCAGGCATCTGGGGGTCACTGGGGTACTTGGTTGACCCCTGCACTTCTAGAGCAACAATGAAGACCCCACCCCTTCTAGGACTGTGAATGTCAGTAGTTCTTCGGAGAAAACACGAATAACCTGGCAGACAGCTCCAACCCATTTGAGAACTTGCAGGATGCTGGGGAGGGGTCGGAGGATTTTCACTTTTTTTCAAATTAAGTCACATTTAACTTATGAGGATTTTTGTTAGCTTTCCTACCCGTGACTTTATATTTATTCCTCCATTTCCTTTCTGTTTTGTTCTTAAATATTCCTCCCCTGTCTGTCTTGTTTTCCCTTTCTTTCCCTCCCTCATATTCCATGGTTTCCTCTCCACTCCTGACTATCTCTCCCCTCCCGAGAGGGTTTCCTTTTCTGTTTCCAAACCATCCCCTAAATACATGTTTTAATAAGCTCCCCACACTGATCTCCTTACAAATCATTCTTTGCCATTTTGCAATTGAACCAGTGTCTTGGTTAAAATGAAAATTCCCCAGGGCACACAATAAATAATAAAAAAGAATAACATCATCGAGAGGGTTATGATTCTGAGCAGAAGGAAATAATGTGAAGCAGTTGGACGGTATTTTGTGAATCTTATGCTCAAAATGCAAAAACGAGAGGAGGTGGTGGGCAGAAGCCTCGCTCCGCAAGCCCCCGGCCCTTCTGGAAAGAAGGCAGCAGCATATGTTGAGATGATCTTGGGAAACTCAACATCATCTTTTCACCCAAAGATCTGCCCTTTGCAAGATGTCAGGAGTCATTCTTGGAGAAGGAAGGAATCCAGCATGAAGGGAGCTTCGTGCAACATTAACAAATATTTAGTGCCAGGCATTGCACCACACACAGACTGCAGGAAGGACAGAAACACAGAGCAGCGTGGCCCTTGCAGACTTGTGGGGGGAGGACTGAGAAGCAGCAGATGTTAGTGGTGACACAGGCATGACTTAGAGTTACAGACACCGATTTCAGCCCTGGCTCTGTCTATGAAACCTTTGACAGGTTGCCTAGCCTCTCTCAGCCTCAGTTTCCTCATCTGTAAAGTGGGGATAATAAGAGAGTGTCCTGATGTGAGGATGAAATGAGGGCGTCCCCATGAACATCTGAGCCCAGTGTGTGATGCAGAGTGGGCACTCATTAAATGATCGTCCCACAGCAAGTATTAATAGGCCTCACCAACTAAAACATAAAGCCCTCTGGATCCCAAGGGCGAGACTCAGAGACCTCAGCAGGGAAAAAGTGAGGGGACACAGGACAGTACGTGGGATCCCAGGTGTGACTCAAACAGAACCATGAAAGCCCCCAACACGAAGTCGAACCCAGCACCCATCCCTGTAGGCTTGAAGTCTTTTCTGCAGCACTGGGTACCCCAGAAAGTGAGCCTCTGGGAGCCCTGCTCAGACAAACGGACAGGGGTGCCCCAGGGTCATGACCAGGTGCAACCTCTCTGTTTGTTGGTTGCCCCTGGGATTTAATGTTTCATTTCATAGGTGAAAAATGGAAGCCCAAAGGCAGGTGACTGGCCCAAGGCCCTTCAAAGAGGCCATGACGGCAAGGTAAGGCGGATCTCTGCCCATCGTCTGGATGGATGAGAACACACCACAGCACTTGGTGAACCTGCAGATCCTATACCAGGAAGGCCTGGACCCCTTGGGGGGTGTGAAGCATCCAAGGCCAGGTGGGTGTGCTCCTCCAGCAAAGGTGGTTTTATCTCCCAGTCCAGTGAATTTCAGCACAGTTGGCCTCACCGTTGGGTCTTGGCTGCCTACAAGCCAGCTGTGGGCAGGAGCCACATCATGCCTGCTCTCCAGGTCTCCGCCTACTTGGGATGGGACTGGCCGGGCTCAGCCTCAGGCTCACGGATCCAGGCGGCAGGGTGGTGCCTCCCTCGCCTCCTCCCTCCCTCCCCCTTTCCTCTCCTTCTTCTGTTGTCTTTGGACATCTTTCATGGACTCGCTTGCCTTCCAGTTCCTCACGGGTCCTGCCGTTCCAGGTTGTCTTACTCCCATCCCTGTCACTCTTCCTTGCCTACCTGGCCCCAAATGCATTTGAATTTGAAACCCTGGACAAGATTTCCTCCAGGGCCTTGCGATTCAACATGCAGTTCACAAGTCAGCAGCACCGGCACCCCCTGGGCGCTCGTTTGAAATGCAGAATCCCTGGCCCCACTCCAGATGTGTGGAAACAGAAGCTGCATTTTAACATATCTGTGTGCAAATGACAGTCGGGAACAGGTGGGCTAGTCCAGGGATGCTCTCCGAGATCCTTCTCAGCCCAATTCTATGTTCTCTCCCCTCCTCAGGGCACAGACAGCGTATGCTGCCCTCCCCCGTCCGTTCCCCGCCTCCCCACAGGAAGGGCATCCCTCTGGGTACAGAATATTGGTGAGTTTCCACTGGAGTGTCAGAGCGCGCTCAGGAGCTCTCCTTATACTGATGATCTTGCCTTAGTCTGGTCTTCAGAAAGATCCCTTTTCAGATTCAGCGCCTCAAAGACGGGCAGTTTCTCCTCCACCGTAATCTGACTTGGTGCTCCCATGGAAAACTGGTGACGCTGGAGAGGAATGCAGACGTGGCAAATTTTAATCCCGCCGAAACATAATCAGCTTTTGCTTCTGCAGCAATTAGCATAATATTACCGATAATGTTTTACATGGCAATTTTGTTGTAAACATTTGTGCTAATTTGCCATGACCTAATTATTTTATGACATATAATTACGAAGTATTTTTTCAAGTCGAAATATTTTTGTTTTACGTTTCTGTAATCCTTTTCTAGAAAAAAAAAGTTTAAAAATCAGCACTCCCATGAAACCTGAAACGCACAATCCTCTCTTAGCTGTTGTTTGTGGCACGTTGCTTTACTAAATAGGAGGAATTCCCTAGTGCTGGCACACTGACGATTGTGCATTTCCTTGTGACTCATTTGAATCGGGCATCATTGAATCCACCTGCTGAATGATTATACTACAAGGCTGTGGCATCCACACCCCCCACCTCCCACCAACACCCACTCACTCTCAAACACAGACTCTCAGTCGGGTGTGGAGAGGTGGCTCGTGCTTACCATGAGAGAAAGAGGGTGGAGTTTTGTTTTAATGAATGTGAAAGCTTCAGCTAGGAAGAGAGCATGAACGTTTTATAATACTCCCTCAGACAGATTCTTCCCAGTGTGCTCTTATCTATCTCGTCCCCATCCACAAAATGCTGACAGGAGCAACCCCAGTCGTCTCTTCCACCTCACTCCTCTCCCTAGTCAGGGGGCTGCAAACTTTGTGATTTGCATTCTCCTGGCAAATGGGGAGGCCGTTTTGCTGCTTTGGTCATTGTAAAGACAGTCCCAGCACCAATCAGGCCTGCCAGCTAGTTCTGTTAGGTCCAATTAGCAGTAGGTAATGAGATCCCAGAGCTTTGGTGGACAGCAACAACCATCTTATCCCAGACTCCTGGAATAGACTCTGGGAGACAGTCAGTATGTGGAAGGTTTGCTGTGCCAACCAGGACAACCCATCAAGGTGACTCCCCCAGGCTGGGTTCTGAGGCCAAGCTAGAGAATACTTCGAGACTCACCCACCCCAATTCTCTTACGGAAGAGGCAAGCTCTTGGAGAACTGTGTCACAGAAGGGACAGCCAGAGGCCAATGATCTGGGAGGATGAAAGCAATAAATACCATGAAAGCAGAAAGCAGGAAGATGAGGTCCGGGGTCGACCATAGCACCCACTTTCAGGAAGAGGCACGGATGTGTGTCTACAGAGTATCTCGCTAGGACAAACTTCACAACATGGACTCTTCCTGCACCCAAGTAGACTGGGCAAAAGCCTGGCCCTTGAAGGTCAACTGCTCCACTTCAAATCCCGGCCCCATCACCTACTCAATGTGTAAACCGAGCCAGAATGTTGGCCTAGTGCCTAGCATTCTGTGTCTCAGTTGTCAGGGTCTGCGGTTAAATGGGAATAATGATCATTCTACCTATCCCCTAGGGTTCTTCTGAGGGTTAAGTTTACATTTACAAAGCCATGACAGACATGACAGAAGTTTTGCGAAGTTAAATAAAACATCGTGTTCTTACAGGTTTTCACCAAGAAAAGAACGGAATCTCAAGGAAAAGGCAGACTCAAAGAAGCGAGCGGCAACGTATACCAGACTCTTGAATGAGTATTGAGCTACTGTTCATTACACATTTGCTGCAATAAATAGTTTTTGATTGAATAGATGAAACATTGACAGAGACGTCCTCTGTCTTAAGCCCGGGCCAAGTCTGTGGGGAATACACAGATGAATAAACAAGTCCAGCAGAAGTGGGCATGCAAACCAACAGCTGCACAAAAAAAGGCAAAACTAATGTGCACAGACAAAGCCCCAAGGAGGAAAACAAGACTAGTACAAAAGTCTACAACGACATCCATGGGACTGGTTCACATCTGTAACCATGGAGTTTCGTGTACTTGAAAGTTTTTATCAGTTTTATGATCCATAAAACTCACACATTTCAAGAGCACGATACAATCAATATTTTAAAACGTGTGCAGTCACATAAACGCCATCGCAGTCATGAGCTAGAACATCTGCTTCGCCCCAAAACATCCCTTAGACCCTTTCACAGTGAGTCACTCCCCCAACCTCTAGTCCTCGGCAATCTTGATCTGCTTTCTGTCACTGCAGTTTAACTTTTTCGACAACTTTCTATATGTTGAATCATACACTAAGTACTTTTGTTGTACCTGTCTTCTTTCATTCAGCCTAATGCTTTTGAGTTTCGTCCATGGCTTTTTGTGTATTCATAATTTGTTCCTTTTTATAGCAGAGTAGAATTCCGTTGTATGGATGCATCCCATTTTATCTATTCACCAGGTGATAGATACTTAAGTTGTTTCCAGTTTTGGGCTATTCTGGAGAAAGATATTATAAACATTTGCATAAAAGTTGCTATATGGATATACGTTTTCACTGACATTAGATAAATATCTAGAAGTGGAATTGCTGGATCATGTTGCGAGTGCTTGTTTAATTTTACAAGAAACTGGCCAACTGTTTTCAAAGTGGCTACACAATTTTGCAAAAGCTACACTATTTTGTAACCACCAACAATGAATTTCAGTTCCAGTCGCCCCACATCCTCACCAATATGGTAGGGTCAGATTTTTTTTCCTTTCACCCATTCTAATAGATGGGTAGTTGTATTTCATTGAAGTATTAATTTACTGTGATTAATAATGTTCAGTATATGCTTTACATACATTTCTTTGGTAAAATATCTGTTTGAGTATTTTGTTCATTATTAAATTGGGTTGTCTTCTCATTACTGAGGGGTGAAAGTACTATAGATATTCTGGATATAAGTTCCCATTTCAATGTCAAATATCAATTTCACAAATATTTTCTTATAGCCCGTGAGTTGTCTATTTGTTTTTTTAATAGTGTGTTTTCAAGAAAAACGGTTTCTAATGTTGACGCCCAACTTAATCTTGATTCATGTTTTTTTGTGCCATAATGCAGTTTTCTTCTAAAATTTGTATCTCTTGCATTTAGGTCTCTAATGTAGCCTGGATTAATGTTTATATATTGTATAAGCTAAGGTTGAGATTCATTGCTGGCAAGTGGAAAGCCACTTGTCCAGACCATTTATGAAAGACTATCCTTTCTCCACTGAACTACCTTTGTTTACAACCACTTGACTATGTGTGTAAGAGATTCTTTCTTGACTTGCTCTTCAGTTTTTGTTTTTGTTTTTTTGCTTTTTGAGTTGGAGTCTCACTGTCACCCAGACTGGACTGCAGTGGCATGATCACAGCTCACCACAGCCTTAACAGCCTGGGCTCAAGCAATCCTTGCACCTCAGCCTCCTGACTAGCTGAGCTGAATAGCTGAGACTACAGGCATGTACCACCACTCCTGGCTAATTTTTTTATTTTTTTTTATAGAGACGAGGTCTTACTATGCTGGTCAGACTGGTCTCTTCTGTCTTATTGATCTACTAGTCTATCTTTGTATCAATACTACATTGTCCTGATTGCTGTTGCTTTCTAGCAAGTTTTAAAATCGAATGATAGAAGTCCTCCAAATGTGCTCTCCTTTAAAAGGTTCTGGTTATTCCAGGTTCTTTGCCTATGTAAATTTTAAAATCAGCTTGTTAATTTCAACAACAAAACCTGCTGCTATTTTGATTGGAATTCTGTTGAATCCATAGGTCAATTTTGGCATACTGATCATCTTAACAATATTCCTTTGACCCATGAATATGATTATTGCCATCATTTTAATGGCTTCACAACATACCATCCGTATGTAACTTATTCAACTGCTTTATATTGTTGGGCCTTTGTATTGTTTTCAGACCTTCACTCTTTTAATAATGCTTTGTGGATATCATGTTAAGTGAAAGAAGCAAAATACGAAACTGCATGTATGTTATAATTACAAATGAATGTGTATGTGTGTGTGTGTGTGTGTGTGTGAGTGAAAGGCACAGGAGGAAAACAGAGGAAACAAAACAAATTGAAAATATTGTATTATAGCTGACTTAATTTTTTCCCCTGTCTACTTGTTAAATGTGGTATACCTTGTATACACATGGAAATAAGTGAGTAGCTTGGAGCTATGTAAAATTATAGATATAAGAAGCTGCAGAAGAAGAAAGTATCACCTGGGCAGGGCCTGTAAGGATGTAGAATTTTCCAGGCATATGGCCAAAGGAGTGAGAGAAGGAAATGTCAGTCCACAGGAGCAGCATGAACATGGCCCCAGTGGTATGAAAGCAGGCAGTGTGGCCAAGGAAATCTGGGGCTCAGGAAAGCAGGTCATTCTGCATAGCCAGAGCAATGTAGGGCGGAGAGAGTGACAGAGGCTGAGGTCAGATCGTAAAGAGTCTTGATTTTCATTTATCCTACATGTGACTTCAAGGACTTTGGGTTTTATTTCATGAAATGTTGAGGAATCACCAAAGTGTTTCAAATTGGACAGTAAGCCAACCAGACTTACATCTTTTAATTTATTTTTTTTTTTTGAGTCAGGGTCTCACTCTGTCACCCAGGCTGGAGTGCAGTGGCATGATCGCAGTTCACTGCAGCCTCAACCTCCTGGGCTCAGGTGAACCTCCTATGTCAGCCTCCTGAGTAGCTAGGGCTACGGGCATGTACTACCACTCCCAGTTTTTTGTTTGGTTTGGCTTTTTCTTAGTGACAAGGAATTGCTGGGCTACTCTCAAACTCCTGGGCTCAAGAAATTCTCCCACCTCAGCCTCCTAAAGTACTGGGATTTCGGTGATTATCTCAGAATAATCACTTAGCGAACAACGAGGAGGTTGAGCTCTTTGGCATGGTGGCCAGCTGGAGATTCTTGAAGAAACACAGGTACAAGATGAGAAGTGCCTGGACTCAGAAAGTGACTGTAAAGATGAAGACAGGTAGGCAGTCTCGACAGATCTTGAAAATAAACTGCATATATGAATAAAAGACAAAGTGGATGTTTGTGCCACTCACTATGATAAGACTGGGAGTGGAATGGGGCAGGTCCTGGGCTCAGACGTTCAAGAATATTCGATATTAACTTGAGGTGCCCATCACACATACAAATGCAGATGTCAAGGAAGCAAATGAGTATTTGAATCTGGGGTTTAGGAGAGAAATTTGGGCTTAATGCATAAATGCGAGAGTTCTTTGCATAAAACACTTTTGTCCATTCCAGGGACTAGATGGGCTCTGTTTTGTTTACCGATTGCTGTGTCACAAACCACCCACCACTTATACTATTTTATACGCCCACATATTCTCACAAATTCTGTGAGACGGGAATTGAGTCAGGGCACAGCAGGCAATGCTTACTTCCACCCACAATGTCTGGCCACACAGTCTAGTTCCCTAAATGCAAGGGATGTCAAAGGCAGGTTGAGAGTATAGGAGGGCATAATTGCACAGAGAGAGTTCCAGAAAGCACAGAGCAGAGGGAGAGATGCGGGGCCTGAATTGAGAGATGCACAAAACAGTTCGAAGATGAAAACAAAGGAGATTATGGATGCCCAGGGAAGGTTTGAATTTTGCCAGTGACTGTTGCTCGCCAGGGATGTGTGGAATAGCGGAAATTATGGGACCGGTTCTAATGGCTCTTGGAGGAGGGTGGATAACAACAGTTATTGCAGTGATCCCAAAGGCATCCCTCAGTGGCGTGGAAACATAGAAGATGGCAGGTCTCCAAGGTCTCTGAATCACTGTGTATCTGGGAGACAGAACTCTGTGTGTTTCCTTGAAGCTAATAATGCTCACAGGGAGAAATTAAATTAAATGGGATTCCTCAGCTATACATAGGGTTCCAGGGCAGGCATAGGCATCGAATGGAGACGGGACAGGATGTGTGTGTTCTGTACCTGCGAGGGGAGAGATGAGAGGTGGAATTCTTCCACCGAGGTGGGATTGGAGGTAGACTCTATGGTTGTGAGGGTGTGAATGTGATTCCTGTGTGTGTACCAGGCTCATTAGCAGTAGTGTTTTCTGTGGATAGGGTGCGATTAATCATCCACAGGGGACTCAGTATGGAAGCTCAGGGATAGTGATCAAATGGTATTTTGTATACTGATGCTAGTTTATGTCAAAGTTTAGGGTCCACCGAAAAGAAACAGCCCTGGTAGGCAATTTTGTTTTCAGTAGAGACCTCTAAAATGTTCTGCTGTAGGTTTAAAGGCAATTGAGAATAAATAAACTCTCCAAAGCAGGAAACCAACGCTGAAACACTTTTATCCGCTATTAATAAAGGTGATTTTTCCCCTTAACTTATTTACTACACAGAAAAGCTTTTAATCTTCTGTGGAGGACGATGATATTGAACAGAACTGCTACCATTTCTCATTACATTGTCCAGCATCCCTTAAAATAGACTCAGACATGACAGGTGTGAGGATGAAATTATTAAGACCCAAGAGAGTAAAAGAGACATAAGCCTACAGGTGAGCACTTTGAAATTATTAGTCAGATTTTAAAATAATCAAATTAATAATAATTAAATTTAATATTTAAAATAATATTAACACATTCAAGAAAGTAGATATCAAATGGAGATTTTTACCAGAATTTATTTTTAAAAATCAAATGTAAATTTTTTTTTTTTTGAGTTGGAGTCTCACTCTGTCGCCCAGACTGGAGTGCAGTGGCCGCTCCCGGCCACCGCAGCCTTGACCTGCTGGGCTCCGGCGATCCTTCCGCCTCAGCCTTCCAAGTAGCTGGAATCACAGGCGCGCGCTACCACGCCCGGCTGATTTTTTGGTTTATTGTAGAGATGAGGTCTCGC
>CAUYQG010151216.1:0-13358 GCA_963574415.1 Tarsius wallacei | reverse complement strand
AATCCCTTTTTTTTTTGAGTTGGCGTCTCATTCCCTCGCCCAGACCGGAGTGCAGTGGCCGCTCCCGGCCACTGCAGCCTCGACCTGCTGGGCTCCGGCGATCCTTCCGCCTCAGCCTTCCGAGTAGCTGGAACTACAGGCCCGCGCTACCATGCCCGGCTGATTTTTTTGATTTATTGTAGAGATGAGGTTTCGCCTGCCCAGGCGGGTCTCGAACCCGCGGGCTCAGGCAATCCACTCACCTCAGCCTCCCAAGGCGCGGGATTACAGGCTGAGCTACCGAGCCCGGCTGAGGCCCTGAATCTTTAACTGCCATTTTCCAAAGTTAAGAGGCCCTGGAGTATAGGTCTTTCTCGTGGGGAAAAAAAAAAATCTCTGGAAATATTGCAAAATTATTACTTTCTTCCAGGTTTATTTCAAAATAGTGACTTTTTCTTACCCCTGCCTGAAACAAGAGGGATTTTTTTGTTTTTTCAGACTTCCACTGTGAATACCTGGTAGGGTATCTGAAGGTTAAAATCATGAAAGAATGACCCTCTCCAAAACTGGGATCCCAGGAGTTTTTAACTCTTAAGATTAAGCCCTCTTTGGAAATTACAATGTATCTCTTTGCCAACTTGGAGGGTGCTATCCAATTCAAGGAGTTTACAGTTTTAGTCTTATTTTCATCCAAGGACTTTTAGCTAGCAAATTTCCTCTCTGGTTGATTTTAAGAGAGCACAGCCTCCTTGGACATGAACTCCTTCTTCAAGTCTGCCAAAAAAGAGTGTGATTTTATTTTTAATTCTAGCATTCTAAGAATCACCCCTAGGGCAGAATATCTCAGTGTTTAGTTACTTGTGCTTAACGTCCTTGTGGCAGTATACTTTCCTGTGTTGATTGGCCTATATATGGCTTAAGGACTGTTTTTGAATTTACCTCATTTCCTGATCTGATTGTTTCTGAATATCACCTATTCATGTACACTGCCTTCCCACTCCCCAGAAGTGACTATGATTCTAGAAGGGCTTTTCTTGATAGTCTCTGTCTCTAGTTCTATTTTATTTGTAACACAAAACCTACCAGGCTTCTCTTAATTGTTCCCCTCCAAATTCTCCAATGCCCTTAGGCATGCAGATCTCTATGCTCTTTTCAAATAAATTCAATCCTGTCAATTTTTGTGATCTGCCTTTACCCTGGGCAAGTCCCAGAACAACTCCACTGAAACTGAAATTGGGTGGTGCCTACATTTTCATGAAGCGATACTCTCACATTATCATGGGGGGTGGTAACACCTTCTGATCTTCTCACTTTGACTCTTCCAGATGGAACCTCTACCCTATGAGCATTCTGAGGCATGAGTCATTAGGACCTCATTACTCTCAGTCTGTCCCATTCTGTGAGTGAGGGACAAGAGAAATGAGTCTGAGAGACCCGATTCTTTTAATTATGTTTGTATGGAACAGAACTTCTGCAAGATAGGGTGACAGGGGATTAGAAATCCCAACAGCCTTCCCTTCCCAGAATGAAACTATAGCCCCAGAATAGAGGAGACAGAGAGAGAGAGAGAGAGAGAGAGAGAGAGAGAGAGAGAGAGAGATCATCGTCTTGGTCTCATTTGCACATTGCAGAAAATTTGGGGTAAAGCTTCTACGATGCATATAGGGCTGAGGGGATAAGAGAGATGGTGGTAAGGGGTTGGGTCGTGGCTCAAATGCCACAGAATCTCAATGTTCTCACTGAAATTTAGTAGCTTTTCTTTAGTTAAGTCTTCTTTTGCTTTTAGCCCATAGGACAATTTCCAAACGATTGTTAGCACCTCCATCAATTGTTTTTCATTATGATAAAACACATGTAACATAAAATTTCCCATTATAATCATTTTAAGTGTACGATTAAGAGGTATCAAAAACATTTATAATGTTATGCAACCATTGCCACCATTCATCTTCAGAACCTTTTTCACCTTTTAAAACTAAAACTTTATACTCATTAAACAAAAATTACTCATTCCTTCTTCTCCTATCCCCTGCAAGTCACCATTCTATTTTGTCTCTATAATTTTTGGCTATGCTAATACCTCACACAAGTAGAATCATATAGTATTTATCTTTTATGACTAGTTTATTTCATTTAGCATAATGTCCTCAAAGTTCATCCATGTTGTCGCATATGCCAGAACGATCTTGCTTCATCAGGCAGAATAATATTCTATTGTATGTGTATACATTGTGCTTATCCATTTACCCATTCATGAACACTTGAATTGCTTCCACATTTTAGCTACTGTGAATAATGCTGCTATGAACTTGAGTCTGCAAATATTTCTTTGACACTCTATTTTCAATTATTTGGATATATACCAGTAAATGGAATTGTTGGAGGGTATAACAATTTTATTTTTAATTATTTGAGATACCACCAAACTGTTTCCTACAGTGGCTATACCATTTTACTTTTCCAGCATCAAAGCATAGGGACTTTAACGTTTTAATCTTTGGCACTTCCTTGTCAATACTTGTTATTTTATAATTTTTTGACAGCAGCCTTTTGATGAACATGAGATGGTAGTTTTTATTTTCATTTTCTGAATTTTTAGTGAGTTCATTTATCTCTGCCCTTGTTTTTATTATCTCCTTCCTTCTAGTAATTTTGAGTTTAGATTTTTTCTAGTTTATTAAATATTTTAATTTGATAGTGGATTTGAGATCTTTCTTGATACAAAATATGTTTATAGCTATAAATGCCCTCCCTTAGCACTGCTTTTGCTATGTCCTATAAATTTTAGTACGTTGTGTTTTGTTTTTATTCATCTCTAAGTATTTTTTAATTTTACCTGTATCCGTCTTTGATCCACTTGCTGTTTAAGTGTGTGCATTTCCAGTTTTACTTTTGTTATTGATTTCCAACATCATTCCATTGTTGTCAGAAAAGATGTTTTGTATGATATAGATATTTTAAATCTATTTAGACTTAATTTGTAGACTAAAATATGGTCTATATGGAAAAATGTTCCATGTGCACTTGTAAAAACTAGGTATGCAGTTGTTGCTGAGTAGTGTTCTGTATATGTCTGTTAGATCTAGTTGGTTAATTGTAAGTCTTGATTTTCTTACTCATGTGTGGCCATTTTATTGGTTATTGATAAGGGGATATTGAAGACTCCAACTATCATTGTAGAACTCTATTTCTCCTTTCAATTTTGTCATTTTTTTCCTTATATATTTTGGTAGTCTGTTATTTGGTATAAAAATGTTTACAAAATGTTATATCATTTTGCTATATCAAAATTTTTATTAATATGTATCTTTGTCTCTTGTAACCTTATTAAAATTTAAAGTCTATTTTTTCTGATATTTATATAGCCAGCCCTGCTCTCTTTTGATTTTTATTTTTTATGGAATATTACTGTTATCCTTTTTACTTTTAATCTATTTATCTTTGGATATTAAGTCTCTTAGAGACTGCATGTAAGTTGAATTTTTAAAATGCCATTTTGTAATTTCTGTCTTGATTAACAAATTTAATCCATTTACATATAAAGGAATTACTGATAAAGAGGGACTTCTGTCATTTTGCTATTTATTTTCTATATCGCTTAGCATATTTATCCATCATTTCCTGCATTACTGTCTTATGTTTAGTTTTTTTTTTTTTAGTAAAACACTCAAATTTTTTTTTCAATTTATTTTGCATGTATTCTATAGGTATTCTCTTTGTCATTGCTGTGAGGATTACATTTAACATTCTAAAGTTATAGCACTCTAATTTGAATTTATACCACCTTCACTTAAATAACACTCAAAAACTCTGCTCTGTTTTTAGCTCCTTCCCTACCACTTTTATACTGGTTTCACAAAAGTACATATGTATATATCTTATGTTCCCCCCAAAAAAGTGTGTAGTTATATCAGACAGATTCTCTTAGAGCAAGTATTATGTAAGTAAAGAAACAAATTCCCGGTTTTTCCTATTCTGCCATCTTCCCAGAATTCTCTCCTTTAAAAAAAAAATTTCACCAGTTAAATTTTTGTTTTCTTGAAAAAAGTATTTGCCAAAGCTTTTTCTGATACCTTTTAGGGTGCTTCACCTTCTTAAATTATTCACTTTTGCCAGTGCATTGTCTTTTTATCTATTATCATAGCATATAGTTCCACATTATGCCATCTATTTTTACAAGAGGCAGCATTTCTCCAACTCTGATAAAAACTTGTATGGTTAAAAAAAAAAAAAGGGATGTAGTCATATGCTTTCAATTTGTCTTATAGAATCCACTTGGATAATCACATTTCTCATTAGAATATCAAAGAATCTAAGGAAACTTGAATGGAAGAAAATTGACTCTATTGATAAGTCCATGTTTTCTGAAGGTGTGGCAATACTAAGCAGAATCTAGAAACAGACAAGAACAGAAAACAGTATGTGATCTGGATAATGGAATCCATGGTAAAACCACAGATGCCAGAAATAGATGCCAGGACAAATCAGAATCACGTAGGAATTTATATTTCAACATAAATCAGTGGAAATGTATTTCTGCTATGGCCACATGAAACATGTACTATCCCAACTCTCTCCTTTGCCTGAAATTTTATGTCACCCAGGGAGAGGAAGGGAGGGTAAAGAGCAAGTCTTTACTTGATCATGTATTTATAGCCAGAAAATGTGATTTTAATGTCCCAAGTGCACTTGGGACATTAAAATAACTAAAATCGACCGTGTTGCCCTGATTTTGCATGATTAAATTTCCTCTTCAAACATAAATGAATAAACCAAATCTAAGGTCAATTCGGTTGTAAAAAATAAAAGAATTTACATGTTTGTTCACCTGACTTTTACAATTAAAAATTATATCTGCCACACTCTATTGCACTATTCCTATATAGATGTCACTTGAAGAATGAGAATAAGAAGAAATACAAGGTGGAAAAGAACAATTAAAAAAGCATTAGAAATTGTGAGAATTTACCCTCATGTTTTTAAAATGGTTACTATATTGTGATAAAATATTAAACATCATTGATGTTCTGCTAGGGCATAGATGTGCCTGTGTAATGTACATGAACACACACACACATTTACACATGTATACACACATACCATTCAGTTTAAATATATTCATAATAAGTTGACTTTTAAACTTCCATTGCTATCTGAGGCTGATTATCACAATGCAATAATTTTAAATGATTTTTTTAAATGACCATTTATAAGACTCTCATTAGATAAATATATAGCAATTTGGCATAAACATATACTGAACCAAGTTTTTCTTCCAGCCATCTGTGATGTTGATATGTTCTGCAAAACAATATCATATAAACTAGGCCACTTGGTAGATGTCTAAACAACTTAAGAATACACAAATGCTTTTGAAGCAGCACCAGGCAATTTATAAGCCTTTATTTATGAAGGAATTACTGAAAGTTAATGTAGAAGGCTATCATATCTATTAATTTAAGCAAGCCTCTTAGGACCATATAAATGCAACAGTTAGATAAGTTTTACTTACTGGGCTGTTTGAAAGGGCAGTTGAAACACACAGCTTTGTGCATGCTTCCCAAATTCACAGCAAGACAGATTTTTATAAAGATTTTTGAGTTTTTTCTAATCCTCACACCTTGATCTCATAAAGTAGTGTCTCTTCCTTCTGTATGTTGCTTTGGTTAGACTATCTTTTTTTTATTATTCTCAAATTAGACTTAATATCTCAGCACATTCTCTTTCCTTTGTAAATGTTATCTCTTTTATCTAGATCATTGTACCCCCAACATTTCTTTAAATTGGAATTTTTTAGATAAGCAGGACTGGTAATAAATTCCTCTTCTGGGAACCTTTTTTCACTCTTCTCAGCAGACAGAAGCTTTTTTTCTTAGTTGCTATCTCTACAGTAAAATTTTGTGCATGAAGAAAATGTGTTTGGCATGCTATGTTGTGATGTGGTGTTTTTAATAGTTCTGAATCCTATATAACACAAAACAATAGTGCCCGTTGACTTTCAAAGGGCTACAGTTGATAAAAGTGACACATACCCATTTCACAAAAGCATGAACTACAGACCTCTTTATTTCTTCCGAGTGAATCTCTCAACTTTGATCCTATAAGAGCTGTAAGAGAATTTCCATGCAGGAATTTGATTGGCCTGTCTGACAACGCACTCAAAAAATAAGACTGGTGATGTTCAAATCTGCCTGCTGGATGATAACAGCAACCTTCCACAAAGTTCTCCAGAGGCCTAAGGCAGTCAGCAGAAGCATTCTGCTTTACAAGCTATCAATAGTGTGTTATCCTCTAAAGTCAAATCTCCGGAAGATAGAATCACACCTATTTCTCTTATACAAACTTTACTGCAAGTAACAACACTAAAACTTATTCATACATGCCCAATGTTCATGTTATTAATATGAGATTAGAAACCTTGGAGGAAGGAGTTTTGTCATTTAACTTGGATATGTTTTCCATTACTTTGCAAGTATTTTAAGATTGCTTCTGGAAATTCCTTTCTGGGAACCATTTCATAGTTCTTGCATAGTAAATGATACATATTCTGGATAAATTAAAGTTTGAAAAATGTTTATTTCATATATTTTTTTCTTTGTTAGTGCCAAGTTGTTCTAAATCAACTACTCTAAAATATGGATGACTGTATGTATCAAGTGACTAATGTGATAATCAACAGAAATAATGGAGTCTCCATATGTTCTAAACCTCTAGGGAGTTGTACACATTGGTGCTGTGAAGTGCTATCTGGCTATTTTCTGTTTCCATGCACTGTACAGAGTCTATATTGAATTTTCAGGGAAAAATAATATAATTTCTAGGCTCATCTAATTTCAAATAAGGCCACCAATATACTGATGAGCCATTTGTCACACTACATGACCTCACACAAAATCAACTTCCACATTAATATAGTTAAAAAAAAGTTGTAAGCCTTTGAAAGTACATGTAAGCTCCAATTAAGAGGCTCTACAGAGGATCTCCTGACATTTGAAACTTGAATGGCTGACTGCCTTCTCTTTTGCTTGATGAGGCTGACATGGATTTTTCAACCCTTAAAAACAAAACATTGAAACTATATTTGAGAAAAATGTAAGATGCACCCAATTTGGAGGCAAGAATATCTTTGGAAGATGTACAACAATTTTATCATGAAAGTGGTATTCAATATTTTGTTTTTCAGACTTTTTGATAGGTAAAAAATACCTAACATAGATAATTAGAAGTATAGGTCTGTAACATAGTATTTTAATGCATCATATACTGCTGTGTATATTTTAGCTAATTATGAGAATAACTTTATAAAATTATAAGAGAATTTTAATCAGTTTGAGAATAGTTAGCTCATCACCACTTGAACCTATTTTAGTAAGGTCAGCATGAAGATTGAAAAAGTTCTATTAAGAAGTCCTTAAGAAGTTGCACACTCACACATACTAACAACTTTTCCTTAATAAGGACTTCTTTAAGAAAAGTTGTTAGTATGTGGGCATGTGCAAATATATTTATGTGATATATATATATTTCTTAATATATATATATATTTATTTCTCGTCCAATAAAGGCAACACAAGCACTTAGAAGATTAATCTGTTTCCCCTGAAATTTTTTGAATGTAGAGAGTGATACCTACTACATGTTGTGATCTAAAGTTGAAAAACTATGGATAGCTAAACCAGCCTAGGATGGGGCCCAGGTGTAGGTGGTTAGCAAGAAGATCCACAGGGCTGCATTAGAAGCAAGATGACCTTCCACTGACATCAGGGTAAAGTACATGGTTCTTGTGAGCAAGATGTCCATCTGGCAACAATGAGCCACAATGGTCATCAATTTCTTTAATATTTGTTTTTAATTTTAAAAAGTGGGATCTCTGTCCCCTACCCTTAAATTTGATGTTTTATGACTTTTTTTGATCAAAAGAGTTTGGCAGAAGTGAAGCTATATCACTTTCCAGGCTAGGTTATAAATGGAATTCAGCTTCCAGCTTTCCTCTAGATCACTCATTTTTTGGGGGGAGACCTGAACTTCAAACAGTTGCTAAGTTTTCAACCCTTATGTAGCAGCCACATGTAGGAACAATTTTCAAGAGTTACAACTGAGTACTTAGCAAGTAACCAGTCATATGACTGGGCCATATGGGACATCAGACCTTTCAGATGACTGCTGCCCCAACCAACATCTGACCACAATCACCAGGGAAATGAAAGTGAATATTGCCCAACTGAGTTCTTCCCAAACCCTGATCCACAAATCAGTGAGCAAAATAATATGGTTGTTTTAGACATCTCAGTTTTGAAGCAATTTGTTATGCAGCAATAATAACTAGAACAGGAGCCAACCACCAATCATATGAAAGCTCAATAAAGATGTTTTAAAATTGATGATAGTTTGGAATTTTAATATTATACAAGACTGGAATTTTTTTGCTATCTTAAAAACAGGACCATTTGCTAATATATGGAAGATAAAAAATGTTGCTCTTATAGAAGTAAAAAATAGGTACTTCTGGGAAGATGGTGGTGAAGGCAGTCAGACTATATGCGAGTCCCAGTGTGAGTGAGTATAAGGAAAATTCTGTGTGTGTGTCTGTGAGTAAATGGGTGTGTGAGTGGCTGACTGAGTAGGGCCTCAGGAGCAAGTGGCCAGGGCTCTCCTGATGTGGTGGCTGGTGCTGCAGCTGCTCTGCTTGGACCCTAGTGCTTCCTGAGACACAGAAGCTGAGTACCATTTTATAAAATCAGCAAAGCTCTTCCCGAGAAGAAGATGCTGAGAATGTCTACTGACTCTGTGCTCTGCCTCACCACTGCAGTACAAGGGCTGCAGAGGGAGCACAGCAAGGGAGCCAGAGACAGAGCCCCACTGGAGAAATCAAAACAGGTACCCTGCAACCATCTTGAGAACTGGGCAGGAAAGTGCTCTGGCCTGCTCACCAGGGACTGACAGACCTGATCTCTGTGACCAGCAGATTAACTACACAGGGGTTGATCATGACCCAGAGGGAATATCCTGAAAGCACAAACTCTGGAGGGACAGGATAACTGCTGAATCTCAGGCGCCCAGCCCCCTACCCTAATTCAGCTGTGGGACAAAGGGTGTGACCAGAAAAATATGAGAAAAACTCTAGAAGAGATCAGTGGTGAGTTGGGGACCGACCCAACCCCTCCTCCCCAGCAATCTCCTGAATGTAAGACAAACACAGCTGGGTCACAACTGAGAGGGATGAACTTAAGGAGAGCCTGGATATCAGCCGCAATAAGAGGATGCTACTCCAGGATAAGACTGGCTGTGGCATCTCCCCGTAAGCACCTGGGGAAGAGGCAATCCTGCTCCACCCCACCAGAGGGGATACTCCTGAAAATATGGGAGGAGAGGACTGAAGCCCCAAACCAACAACCCCCATTTTCTTTCCTGTAACTGGACACTGGGGAGATTGTGAATAAGGCCACAGCTCCACAGGAATCAGGAGTTCCTGTCAGCAATTGAGAGGAACAATTACAGAACCTGCCACAAGGGGGTAGATGGTTTATTTTGCTTGTTTCTTTGTTTTTTAATTATTGTTTTCTTTTTCCTTTGTGTACAAATGTGTATGTGAGGGTTCGATCTGGATTTACCCCAAATCTTTTTTTTCTTTTTTCTTGCTTATTTTTTACTTTCTTCTTTTATTTTTTGTTTCTGTTTATGTGTGTACATGAATGATTGAGTGTTCATCTTTGTTTTTATTTGTTTTTTTGTTCTCTTTTTTTAATGTGTTTTTTAATTTATGTGTGATGATTCAATTTTACTTACTTTTTCTTATCTCTCTTTCTTTTTTTTTGATTTGTGTTATAATTATGTTTGTGTTTGTATATGTGTGTGTGTCTGCTTTCCCTATGTTGGGGTTTTTTGTTTTGCTTTGTTTTTTTTTCACTTTGTTTTGGGTTTAGTTTATCTGTGTATGTGTTTTTTAGTTTGGCTTCTATTTTTGTTTTTCTGTTTCTTAAAAATTATTTTTGACTCTCTTATTTTCATTCTACTTTTCTCTGTTCTCCTCATTGCTGTTACTGTGTATTGGATTCAAGGGGTACACACGTGTACCGATTGCATCATTATATAGAGTGGTGGTGGGGAGTGGGTATCAGGGAACCCATACCACAATCAGTGAACATTATGATTTACAAGTAGTTTCTGACTCTTAGTTACCCATTCTCTACCTTATTTGATTCTCATGACTATAAGAGAGAGCAAAGCTTCCCACCCATAGCCCTGTTTCAAAATAGAACAAATTTGGAACCCTGAGCAGGGAAGAACAGAGGTCTGAGAAAACATCAGAAGTGAAAGTCTCTCCCACTGCCACTGAATAATGGAACTAAAGAGAAAAGAAAGAGATTTTTCACAAATGAGGGAAAATCAGTGGAAGAACAGAGGTAATTCCCAGCGTAAAAAGAGAAAATACCTGAAAAATCAAACTCATAGCCCAAACAATGGAAGTCACCAATGATTGGCCCCAGAACAAAAGGGACTAGGGAATGTATGGAAGAGTAAATACCTCAAGAAAGACAAGATGTGACACTAAAATAACTTATTTATTTATTTTTTTAATTTTTATTATAAAGATGTGAGGGGTGCATTTCAGGGTTAGGTATATAAACATTGATCACTCAGATACCCTTGTTGATGAGGTATGCCCCTCCTTCCCCTAGCAGTTTCCTTCAACTGTCAATCCCAACCTCCTTCCCCTGACAGTTTTCCACTACTGCCAATCGGTTTCTTATACCATTATATTTGTTCAAGTTCCATTTATAAGTGAGAGCATATGGAATTCTGTTCTTTGTTTCTGTGAAAAATCACTGAGTGTGATCGACTCCAAATCATCCAAGTTTTTGCAAAGTCCATATATTTGTCCTTCTTTATGGCTGCATAATATTCCAAGGTGTATATGTACCACATTTTTTTTAACCAGTCAGGCTTTGATGAGCAACATGGTTGGTTCCATGTTCTCGCTATTGTGAATAGAGCTGCAACAAACATACATGTGCTGTTATCTTTTGAGTAGAATGATTTGAGTTCCTCCATGTATATTCCAAATAGGGAATTGCTGGGTCAGATGGAAGATCAATTTCCAGTTCTTCCAGAAATCGCCACACTGTCTTACAAAGAGGTTGTACTAGTCTGCATTCTCACCAGCAGTGTAGAAGCGTTCCTTTTTCTCCATATCCTCACCAGCATCTGTTGTTGTTTGTTTTTATTAATGATGGCCATTCTTACTGGGGTTATGTCATATCTCAATATGGTTTTGATTTGCATTTCTCTGATGATGAGTGAGGTTGAGCACTTTTTCATGTGTCTGTTGGCTGCCCGTATATATTCTTTTGAGAAGTGTCTACTCATGTCTTTTACCCATTTTTTAAAGGGACTCTTTGTATTTTTCATTTTGGCACATTTGAGTTCCTTGTAGATCTTAGATGTTAGGCCTTTGCCAGATAAACAGTTGGCAAATATATTTTCCCATTCTGTGGGCTGTCTCCCTGCTCTCTTGATGTTTTCTTTTGCTTTGCAGAAGAAGCTCATAAAATTGACAAGGTCCCACTTGTCTATTTTATTTCTGAAGGTATTGGCCATTAGGGTTTTGAATAGGAATTGGTTCCCAGTTCCAATTTTCATAAGGGAGTCTCCTGCGTTTTCTAAGATTCTTATAGTTTGAGGTTTTACATTCAGGCCTTTGATCCATTTAGAGTTAATTTCTGTGTATGGTGATAGGTAGGGGTCCTGTTTCAACTTCTGCATGTAATCAGTTTTGCCAGCACTATTTACTAAATAGGTTCTCCTCTCCCCAGTGGTTGTTGTTGGAGGTTTTGTCAAAGATGAGTTGGTTGAGGAATTGAGGCTTTGCTTCTGGAATCTCTACCCTGTTCCATTGTACTATGTGCCTGTTTTTGTACCAATACCAGGCTGTTTTGATTACTGTGGCCTCATAGTAAAGTTTGAAGTCTGGAAGTGTGATAACTCCAGCTTTGTTTCTTTTGCTGAGGATTGTTTGGGCTATTCATGGTCGTTTATGTTTTCATATAAATTTCTGTATTGTCATTTACAGGTTGAGAAGAATGTTGGTAGCTTAATGGGTATTGCATTGAACCTGTAGATGGCCATTTGTAGTATAGACATCTTAACAATGTTGATTCCTCCTATCCATGAGTATGGAATATTTTTTCCAGTTGTCTGTGTCTTCTTGGATTTCTTTAAGCATTGTTTTGTAATTTTATTGTAAAGATCTTTCACTTCTCTGGTTAGGAAGATGCTGATGTATTTCATTTTTTTGATGGCTATTGTGAATGGAATTGTGCTTTTTATTTGGATCACTGCCTGCTTGTTATTTGTGTAAATGAATGCGACTCTCTTTTACACATTAATTTTGTTCCTTGAGACTTTGCCAAAGTCCTTTATCAGCCAAGCAGGTATTTGACAGGTTCTCTTGGATTTTCAAGGTGTAGGATTATATCATCAGCAAAGAGGGATGACTTGATTTCCTCTTTTCCTATTTGAATACCCCTGATTTCCATCTCTTGTCTAATTGTCTGAGCTAGGACTTCCAACACAATAATGAACAAGAGAGATGAGAGTGGGCAGCCTTGTCTTGATCCAGTCAGGGGAAATGATCCTAGTTTCTGTCCATTAAGCAATATGTTTTCTTGGATTTGTCATAGATGGCACTTACTATTTTGAGGTATGTTCCTTCTATACCTAGGTGTTTGAGGGTTTTTATCAGGAAGGGATGCTGGAGTTTATCAAAAGCTTTTTCTGTATCTAATGAGAAAATCCTGTGGTTCTTGTTTTTACTTCTGTTGATGTATTTAATGACATTTATGGTGTTGCAAATGTTGACCAGCCCGGCATCCTGGGGATGAAGCCTACTTTGTCATGGTGGATGATTTTTGAGATGTGTTTTTGGATCTAATTTGCTAGAATCTTGTTGAGGATTTTTGTATCTATGTTTATAAGGGATACTGGCCTGCAGTTTTCTTTCTTTGTTGGAGCTTTACCCGGTTTGGGTATCAGCATAATGTTAGCTTTGTCATATGATTTGGGGGAGAATTCCATCTTTCTCAATTGCCTGGAATACTTTCAATAGGATTGGTATCAACTCCTCCTTGTACGTTTTGTATAATTCTGCTGGAAAGTCATCCGGTCCAGGGCTTTTTTTTTTTTAGGTAGTTTTTGTATGACAGAGTCAATTTCCTGGGTTGTTATTGGTCTATTTAGTGTCTCACTATCTTCTTATTTTAACCTGGGGAGGTTGTGTAATGTCAGAAAGTCCTCCATTTCATCTAGGTTATCAAGTTTGTTTCCATATAGGTGTACATAGTAATCGCTGATAATCCTTTGTATTTCTTTGGGGTCAGCTG
>CAUYQG010151212.1:0-17820 GCA_963574415.1 Tarsius wallacei | reverse complement strand
AGTTTCCCACCACAGTCAGTCATTTTCTTGTGGTAATACGTTGGATGATCAAGGTCTACTATATGAGTGAGAACATGTGATACTCAGTTTTTTGTTTTTGTGAGAGGTCACTCAGTATGAGACTCCAACTTTTAAAAGAAATGTGTTTTTCTGTTTATCTACCTAGAGTTAATAAAATTCCTTGACCCCTTACATTCAGGCGTCATCGTCGCCATCATCGTCTTCATGTTCTTCGTCACTGTTTGTCATCATCACACCTCCCATTTGCTGGTCTCCTGTTAAGCACCAGTCTCTCTGCTAAGCATGCTTTATACATGACCTTTCATCCACACAGCAATCTTATGGCATATCGGCCTCGGTTGCAATGTGCCACGAAGAAACGGATGAGGCTTAAGCCATTTGTCACAGCTGAGAAAGCAGTCATGACCATGATTGAAACTCAGCCCTGTCTGATTTCAGGTGGGAGCCCTTCTCTACCTCACGGTTGTTGTAGAAGTGGCCTCTCCCACCCCTCACCAGTCTTCTTGATTATATAATAAGGCTTTTGCTTGTTTGCTTTCTAATTGCTCTAATTCCATCTTCTGCTGCAGTGTTTGTTTAGCTGCATGCCTCCTTGGATTCATTGTATGAAACTGGAAAGAGGAAATAAATGTCTGAGTTAGATCAGCTGGAGGAACACAAGCATATAAAATATATAAAAATATTTTTGTATTACAATATATATTAAAAATATATGAAGGTCTATATAACACATATGACATATAAAATTTTTAGATATTATAATATATATTAAAATATATAAAGGTATCTATAATATATGCAAGCAAACCTAGGTAAGGGGATTCACTTGTCCCGAGGTGGCTCTCAGCCCTGGCTACCTGTCAACATTGCCTAGTAAGTTGCTGAAAACTGCAGATTCCCAGGCTCTGTCCTAAAACTGCTGCATCAGACTCTCTTAGGAGATACGCTGGCATCTGATTACGATGAAACAAATGAATGCCTTATTTCTTATGTGCAGCCTTGGGTCCGTGAGTCAGTGAGCTGACACTGCTCCTCCCCGAGTCATGGACCATCCGTGTGAGTGCCTTGGGCAATGGTGGTGGTCCCGGGTCATGGATGCCTGGACAGCTCCCAAGTTTCATCAGTTCTTTTATTCCGTAAATTTTATTGAGTGTCTGCTACGTGCCATACAATGTGTGAGAGCTTACCCTTCCCCAAGTGTAGAAATCAGGAAATAGTCCAACTCACTGAACGGTTTTCTTTGTCTTTTTAGTTAAAATTTTCAGGTGCATACACTTGGTCTACACCATACTCAGGCTGCTGTGTTTGAGTTCTTTGCTCAGTTTGTAGGTTTGCATAGAGGTAAGTGATTTAGAGAAGACAGCACAGAAGAGAAAGGCATAAAGCTGCATTTAGACGTGGCACAAGGACACATTCAATTTTTAATATAGGCTACTCCTAACTTAGAGTTTACAAGAAATGGTAGAAAATTGAGACCAGTAGTTAAATAAATTCCCCTAAGAATAAAGAAATTATATTGATGACTATGATTCTTTTGTTCACTGCATATTCTATACATTTATATTCATCCTCAAAGAAAATTATTCTCTTTGCCTCCCCAGGACTTATCTAAGCACACATTCTTGGTAACTGAGTTGATTAGGTTTAACATCTGAAAGTTCCCACAGGCATCCTATTGATTCCTGGTCTGTCCTAGTATCTGGCATCTGTGTGTTACACTCACCTTTCTTTTTCCCTCCCATCACCTCTGGAACCCTTCCTCCTCAACCTCATCTCTCTTTTCTCCCCTTTGTAGCTTAAAACAAGTGAAGGAAAAGACTAGAGACAGATGCTCTGTGGCAGATAATATTTCCCCTCTGCCCTTCCTGCAACTCACCTCGAGGCTCATGTCAACATGACATGGGCTTCCTCCCCTTGTTCAGGAAGGTTTTGGCATCTCTACATCTGGCATCAAGTTCCAGGCCTTAGAAAGCAACTGTATTTTTAAGGATTTTTTTTCTGATTATTTTCAAATACAGTTAACGAAAATAACCTTTTTAAAATGCAAATGTGGTAGTTTCCTCAAAAATAGTATTGAAAATGCCTCCAACGGATCCCACAAATATGAAGAACCACATTAGTACAGTTGTCTGGGCAAGTTCATGAATCTCAGTGTCCCCTGTATCTTTATGGAAATAGAAACATATCTAGGCTGAGGGTCAAGTGAGCTGGTGAATAGTCAAGGGTGAATTTTGAAAACTCTAATTTGGACATCTGTAATTTAGAAGGAATATTGATTCTTATGTTCTCAATCTTAAGAACTAAATTCAAACTGAATTTGTATGTTATTAGTGAGTTTATTTTCCCATTGTGTCTTAAAATGCGTTCCTTATTCAATAAGTCTGGCATCTACTGCACGCTTTTAAATATGATTAGTAAAAAAATTTTTCAGTATTCTCAAGGAAGTAATGCCTACCATAGGAGATGAATATGATTGTTATCTTCGATAATAAAGTCTGGAGAGTGTCAAAATGAAGAAATATATGCAATTTAAATTCTTTTGATTTCTGTGTAGTAAATAGCATGAGCCTGTTTTATTTCAGAAAAGGCATATTTGAGTTAATCTGTAATTGTTTCTAATAATGAAATTCACTGCAACTGAAATAAAGAAATGTGCCTGTTTGAATTAGACACCGAATAATTTTAGGTTTTATTATTTAATGTCTTTGACCAATTGGTAGACTATAATGTAGCTTTTTTTAAAAGATGAATGTTGTCTCTTCACCCTGGATGAGGGGCCACGAGTTTTAAAGGACATTATCACATCGGAACAAGTATTTTCTGAGTTCAAACTTTTGCCCATGGGTTACCTTGACCTAAATATAGTAATTTAGAAATACCCTGCTCATATGTACACATTTCTCTAAGAAGTTGTTGACTTGAAACATGCACAAGAAATGTTGTGTAATTTTATGAGTCCTTCTATTTCAAATTGGCCCATATTATGGCAACAAATATGTCATGCTTTATGTGACTAAATAGTCGTGATGCCATTTTGCGGTTATGTCTTTTGTAAACTCTAGGAAGAACACAAAGCCTGTGTGAGTTAATTGTCTGGACATTGCCTCTTTCCTCCATGTCTGGCTTCTTTCTGCCCGGCCCCCAGGGAGCAGCCTCTGGCCAGGGCTGAGGAGAATGCATATTCCCCGTTATGAATTGCAGGGTAGAGGGGACCAAGAAAAGCTGAAAGCAATGTGGTCCCACGTGTATTCAATGTAACATGAGATACGAATGTGATTAATTGACTTGCTTGCCTATAAAACAGTTGGCTCTACTGCCCCGCAGCACGGTTTTTTTTTGCACCGACCCGTTGCCTTCCTGCCTTGTGGGTGACCCTTTCATCACCGACCCACCACCATGGGTGCCTCCTGTAAATTCCTAGAAACCAGTGTCTTTCCCGGCTGGATCTCCAGGTGACTTCTTTGGAATAAGACAAGAACGTTATGTTCAAGCCCTCTCGGCTTGGGGTTGCCTCATTCCAGACTAATTCTTGTATACTTTCTAGCATGTTTCTTCTGGAAACACTGTCAAGTCATCTTGTTTTCACAGCTTCTAAAATGAAATTTGATTTGTCATCTTGATGGGTCTGTTGATCATATATTTATTCAGTTAAGTGTAAGGGCTGAGTGTGAACTGGTTCTTGTAATACTCCTTGTGATATTTTGAAGGAGAAAAAAAAATCTGTGAGCTAGTTATATTTACATTTGAATTCAAGTCCAAGTTCCCATACGGTACTCAGACTTCACATTTTCCTCAACTAATAAATTTCCAGCAGCTGTGTGGGGGTTTAGGATCAATTCAGCTACATTAGCGTGTTTAGAAATCATGCCACCTAAAATGATAAAAATTCAAATTGTGATGTCAGTCCTGTCTCTGGACTTGCTTCCTGCTATTAGAATCTTCTCCAAAAAAAAAATGTCTGCATCTGAGTTTAGGGTGAAATATTTGTTCACCTCTTGTTCTTGAATATTTCACTCTAGTTTTGCTCTCAAGTAGATTCAGAATGCCCCCCTCCTTTTTTTCCCCAAAGCCCTGAAAGAAGCCTGAAGAATTATCTTGCTGCAGCTCCTTACTTGAAGATAAGGAAACTGAGGCTTAGGGAGACACAGATGTATGCTTAGGCTGGAGACCATTGTCTATGTTGTGCATTTACTCTATTGGAAATATCCAGCTAAACGGTATGGATATTTATAAACCTTCAGTAAGAGGATCTAACACAGCAGAGACCTTTCTAGGTTAAGTAAGTTACATTACAGAGATAGAAAGAGTTGGAAAGACCAGAAAGTGCTGTGGGATTGTGGTTAGTAGGGCATGCAACATGATTTTAATATGCCGGACAAATGGTTTTTTTTTTCTCTCCTAAGATTCTTTTAAGACAGTTTTCTATTTTTAAAGTTATCAGAGAAGTTAATGGAAAAATCTTCTTCTCTTTACTGAAAATATATACGCTGGCCAGAACACACTGATTCTGAGCAGGAAGTGTTATCATCTTTTTGGACATGACTTACCTTCCGACAATTTGATCTCAAAGCTAGATTTCAGAATACTCTCTTCCATGTGGTGGGTTTGTGTGTGTATGTTCTATAGTTGGTTGTCATTATCTGTGACAGTTAAAGTTGTGTGAACACTGAATTGGCAAATATCGAACCCTTTTCTGATAGAGGAGATAGACGCTGGGTGACGTTTCTTTGAGCTTCTGTTCACAACATATTTTGTTAACAAATCAATACATAGCCTTGTTTTATAGGTATTTGTGTTTAAAGAAACTTTATGTAATATACATTTTTTATTTATTAGCATTGAACTTGCAACCAGTAGCACTAGAATGCATACCTGAACAGATATTATCTCCCACATGTTTTTTGTATAAGTCACACCACAGTCTTGCACTCAGGAGCCCTAGACACTACTTCAGCACTACTTGGGAGCCAGTCTAAACAACAACAAAAAACACAGAAGTGCAAAAAATGTAGCTTTAAACAGACTGTGAAGAGGACATTTGATTACAGCTGAGAGCTAGAACAACCTTTTGTTCAACCTCAGGTGGGAATGTGTCAGGTGACTCACGTGTTTCAATGCTCTCTGCGTGTCTGCCAACAACTGCAAGATCCATGAATATTGATTTTGTGGCTACAAATAAATTTTAATGAGTAGGCAAACTCACAAATAAGAAATTCAGGAATAATGAGGCTTGAGTAGAGAACAATGCATCTGTGACATGTTGTGGCTAATATGGGACAGGAATTATCCTCTATTGTGCTCTGTCTTCAATCTATAATGCGTGGTAGATGGCTGCCTCCTCTCCCCAACCCCACTCTGCACTCCCATTCACTGTTAGTTATAGGCACACGTCTCCGTGGAATATTTATTATCTTTTCAAATGCATATGCATTAAACACTTGAGTATCTAAATGCATGTATATTTAAATACATGTGTATTATATGTATACAGGAACAGTGACAGAGAATGAGTGAGAAAGCAAGAATGAAAGAGAGAGAGAAGGAGAGAGAACAAGGACGTGTCGATTTCCAAAAAAGTCATTTTTTAGAGTAACAAATGTCCTAATTATTTATGTGTTAGTGTAGCAGACTGCTTAAAAATTCTTTGAAGTATATAACATTAACTCAGCCTCTTCTGTTTATAGACAATTAAAATGAAAGGCTTTCATAATTAATATAATCTTAACATTGTTTTAAAATGCAGTTAATGGGAAGCCATCCATCTTCTGACATGGTTAATTCAGTTTTTGCCACACTTCTCGCTACTGAATTCGAAAACATGTCATTATAGATTAGAAGGTGATGCTTTGCTTCACTTTTTTTCTTCTTAAAGTCAGTGGGATATTTGCTTAGTATATTACCCACTCAGGTCCCTGTTCATTTATCAAAATTAATTTATGCCTTCTAGTAACACAGAATAGTATGAGAAAGTAAATACAGTAACTGAGTGGCCTATTCCAGAAAATTCTGCTGTTGATTGTTAAAATATTTAGAATTGAGACCTCTTTGAAATAAATAGATTCACTGATTTGTATTATATCTTGTATTTGGAGATTTTTTTAATTGCCTTATCTTCGAAGAACAGCAGTCCTTCGTCTTTCTAAGTGTTTTGTTCATTTAAAAAAATGATTGTAAATAGAGAATAAAGGGTTGATGCTGTCTTTCAATCTCCTCATCTTCAGGCTCTAATTCAGTGCTTTAAACAACATTCATGCAACAATTACTCACATACCACTGTGTTAGATGTCCTTGAGGATGGATCTTCCCTGCCCTCAAGATGCAGACTAAAGTGAGAGAGGGAAGATTGGCGTGACCATCACACAGTGCAGAATAGAAAGGTTCTCCAAAACCTGCAACAAAGAACATGAGTGGGTGGATGAGGGGAAGCTTGCTTCACAAGGAGAACGGGGAAGGGAGCGTTCAGACTGGATTGGAATTCCAAGTAGAGCTTGTTAGGCAGCAAGCGAGTGTGAGCTCCATTCAGTTTTACTGGAGGCAGGAGCTCTTGAGGGCAGTAGCAGGGGGACAGCTTCCAGGAAGGCTGGCATGGCCATTTGGACTTGTGGTTCATGTCTTGCATGCCGAGTAGTGTGGTTGGACTTTGATAAATAGACAATGGGAGCCGTTGCAAAGTGTTGAACCAGCAGGATCAGAGTTTTGCTTTAAGATGCTCCCTCTAGGGTTGGAGTATAGAAGGATTAGGCAAGATCACGGAGTAGAGAAAAAGAAACCAGTAAGGCATTGTGTTCATGGTTTGGCAGTATCTGAGCCCAAGAGGTAAATTCGAATTAAGAAGATGGGGATGCATGGGAGAAATGATGCTGAGAAAGAATATATTTTTAGTGTAAGAAAAATACTTTTCTTTGGGCTGAGAAATCCTTTGCTCAAAAGTTTAAATTTTTTTGGTAGGGAATGTGTTGTGGAAAATGTTTGTTTTTGTTGGTGTGGTGGTTGTATTGGCGTGGCAAAATGTATATTATTTGTTTCTCTGGAGTTTGGCTAAATATTTTTAACCTGTGGTGTTAGTGAAATATCCTATATGAATTATCTGTTTTGAATAATAGGGACAAAATATTTTTCCTAACTCCCAAACTAAACTGAAGAGTAATTTAATCTTACCGGTCATTTGGAAGATACTTTAATATCCCATGCCTTAGAGTCAATATTAAAAATATCAGCTATTATGTTTATTTTCTATATTATTGCTGACTAATGGGAACCAGAGGACGAACTTCACTTAATCAGGAATTTACAATAATCTGTTTCAATCACTCAGGATAAAAACAACTTTTGAACTTAGCTTGGTTGTCTGTTTTTGTTGTAATATTGCTTTCCAAGATTAAAGTCAACAGGGACAATCAGAATACCTATGACATACGTTTAATTTAAATGTGTAAACATTCTGCTTCATCTCAGGGACTTGAAAGACTTAAGGGGTATTTCAAGAGCAAATTTCATAAGAAAGACTCAAAATACAAATATCTTTGAATTAGATTTGCAAAGAATTTAACAGAGCAAAATAATAGTAGCAGCTACAAGAAAACCACCCTCTTTATTACTCACAGAGAAATACAATAACACTTATTGTTATTTAAGCAAGGCCATGGGGGAAGCAGGGTATTAATGCTTGTCAAAAGATGATACTAAAAGTCTAGTGAGAGGAGAAGCCTGTATCCATATACATTAGACTCTATATTCTCAACTCAAATCACAGGAGAGACCACCATGATGGAGATTATATAAGCGACATTCATGGCGGCCTTGCAGTAGACTTGATGAGTAGGAAGAGGAAGGACTTCTGGAATAGACATCTTATAATGATTTATTAAAAGGCACAAGGGGACTGGTTTTCTGACATGAGATTGATGCTTTTAAACACGGCCAGAATGAGAGTCCATAGGAGAAGTGGAGAAGTTTTGTACCGATAAATTTTCTTAAATTTGTACTGCTAGGTATTGAATTCTCCAAACACTTGAAAGTCAAAATCACGGCTATGCTTCACATTCTATACTTTCTGTTGAAAAGTTTCAAGGAAATATGACAGGAAACAGACTAGAATAGGATATTATCAAACTAACTATATCTACCCTCTCCTTCATAAAGATGGTCTGGTATGACCTATATTTACTTACCGGGCCAAGGCAGCCTTCCCCAATCAGAGCTAAACGAATTTTGAAGTATGCATTTCAGAATATTCACAGAGCCGTGCTTCTGACTGAAACAATTATGAAAGCCATTATTGAACTGCTTGGTATTCATCCCTAGATCAACAGAAGGCTGTCAAAACGGAAGATTAGCTTGGGCTTTAGGAATATTAGACTTTTTGAGATTAGCAGTTGCCAGAGTGTTATTACAAGAATAAGTCATTACCGGTTTCATTAAATTTGGCCCTCTTAAACATGGTCTCATTTTGGGTAGATTCATATATCTTCTCAACTTGACATCAACATTCAGAATTACTGTTGTGGCTTTAAAACCTGGCTGTCTATATTTGTAAAGCAAATCAGGACCTAGTTGTATGTTTATTTGTTTGGTTTGGTTTGGCTTGTTATTTAAATCTCCTAAAAAAGACTACTTGGAAGGCTATGTGAATATACTCTGTTTTGTTTTGTTTGTTTTTTTGGGTTGGAGTCTCACCTGTCGCCCAGGCTGGAGTGCAGTGGCACGCTCACAGCCACTGCAGCCTCAGCCTGCTGGGATTAGGTGATCCTTCTGACTCAGCCTTCCAAGTAGCTGAAACTACAGCCATGTGCCACTATGCCTGGCTATTTTTTGATTTATTGTAGAGACAAGGTCTCACCAAGTTGCCTAGGCTGGTCTGAAACCCACGGGCTCAGGCAATCCACTTGCCTCGGACTCCCAAAGTGCTGGGATTACAGGCTGAGCCACCGATCCCGGCCATGAATATACTCTGTAAAATATTCCGAGAGACCTTATTTTTAGATGATTATACCAAGTCTAAAATATATATTCTATTTGATACTTCTGCTAATAAGTAATTATCATATGTAATTTCATAAGGTGATCACAGATAAAAGGATATTGGTTAAGGGAAATGAAATAAAATAGAAAGTTACTTCTTATGGTTAAATGGAGACATATATACAACATGGTTTATTAAAAAAATGCATAATCCCAACACTTTGGGAGGTTGAGGTGGGAGGATCACTTGAGGCCAGAAGTTCAAGACCAGCCTGGGCAACATAGTGAGACTTTCTCTTTGCTTAAAAAAAAAGTAAGTAAATAGGCTTTCAGTTTTGGGGATGACCTGGCTATCTTAACAAATATAAACTATTTTAGGGAGGAATAGTATTTTTATAAGGTTGCATTTTTTTGCTTCAATAGCATGTGTATTTTTTTTATTGTTAAGGCCTGTTTTTGTGGCAAGATATTTTTAGTCATACTAAGACTGAAAGAGTTTCGCTGCAATAAACGCTCAGAAAATAATTTTTAAAGATAGGCTTTAT
The DNA here is from genome assembly GCA_963574415.1 of Tarsius wallacei. Lineage (NCBI taxonomy): Eukaryota > Metazoa > Chordata > Mammalia > Primates > Tarsiidae > Tarsius > Tarsius wallacei. Next base: position 8,293 of record CAUYQG010151212.1, on the reverse strand, counting down.
CAAGAGGAAACCTGAGTCCAGAAGGGTTGTGCGCTGGTCTTTGTTCCCTTTTCTCTCAGATCTGTTCCTTGCCCTCTCCTGCTTTGTTCTGTATTTCATTTGACAAAAAGTTAGAAAAAGAAAAACAGAATATAACTAAACAAAGTAGGAGGAGCAAAGAAAGATCAGAAATTTTCAATATAAGGCAAAAGAAGAGATGACCAACCAAACAAGTGTGGTTTTCTGAAGAAATTAATGATATATAAATGTCCGTCAAGGTTGATTTGGAAAAAAGAGAAAAGACATAAAGAAATGAGTTTGGGATTTAAAAGGGGCACATAGATATGTTTAAAATATCTATGATTGTCATGAGCAAATTTAAGCCAATGGAATAACTTATATGTAATAGATGAATATATATGAAATGTTACATTTTAAAAACTGACTCAAAAATAGACAGAGAAATTGAATTAACAAATAGCAAACAATTGAATGAAAAGAACCACAATCAACTAAAAAATGTTCACACTCTCCCCACATCATCCTCCGTCCAGCATGGAAAACAGAAAGATTACCAGCACCCACATTTGGGGCACTGGTGATTCCTAACCTGGGCCCACAGCTGTGGCAGAGAGAAATAATAAAATCTTCTTAATCTAGAAGTCTCAATACAAAACGGGACAAGAATAGTAACAGAAGGTAAAATTAGGGACCCATCTCTTCTGGATATATAAACATTTATAATATCTGCAAAGTGAATTCAGTTCTTGTATGTGACACGCAAAGGTCAATACTCTACAGAAAAGAGAATGACCAACTTCCTGGGTATTTGTGTCACAGGAAAAGTATGGTTGCTGGTCTGAAAAAAAGCTTTCAATGTGATATACTATATTCACAAGTGAACTCTGAGTGATTTGCTGCCACCAGATATCCTTGCTGCCTCTCCCATCAAGAGGCAGGATCTGTGTCTCCATCCCTTGAATCCAATCTCGGAGTGCGACTTGCTTTGGCCAGTGGGACATCAGCTAATCTGATTTAAGAAGAGACTTAACAAACGGTTGTGCATCAAGCCTTCCCCATCTTGTCGTTTGGAGCCCTGCTACAATCTTATGAAGAAACCCGGGCTAGCCTCCTGCAGAGTAAAAGGACAAATATGGAAAGAGACCCCCAGTCCTCGCTGTGCCCTAGAGACAGCCTGCCTCATGAGTGAACCCACGTGAGAACAGAACTGCTTGACCTACAGAGTCAGAGAAAAAAATAGTTGTTTTTGAATTCAGCCACTAAGTTTGGAGCATCTTGTTACTCAGTAAAGGCTAAATGACACAGTAATGCATGATCTGAGATATAGAAAAAAATTTAAGTGGTGTTCAGTGCTTCTTTATTATGAAACATCACAGCAAAATAGCAGTAGGATGGAACTTTCTCAACCCGATTATAGGTATTTGTCAGATACGGTTAATATGTTTAGTAGTGAAGCCTTAAAAGCGTTCCCATTAAAATGTGGAGCCGGTGGAGAATCCTACTTATACCTCCCCTATTTAATATTGTAATGGAAGTTCCAGCCAACACAATGTAACAATAAAAACGGAAACGAGACATACACATCAGGAAAGACAAGCAAAGGCTCTCCTTATTTTTAGACGATATGATTGTCTGTGTAGAAAGCCCCGGAGAATGTAAATACTGTTAGAACAAAAGGCAAACTGAAGAGATAATGTTAAAGAATAGCAAGATATGGAGACCTGTTGTGCAAGATGGCAACATATATTGTTTATTAAATTAGAGTAAGTAGCTAACTAGGTGTTGTGCAGGTGTGGAGCAATAGACTAGAATACAGAGCCAAGAAACAGACCTAGGTGTTCACTAAGGCCTGAGAGAGGACTGAGCTGGCATTACAGGTGAGCTGGGGAAAGATAATATGGCTGCTCCAAGTGGACTAAAGACCTAAGTAAGCAAATTAACAAACAACTTTAACATTTGACAGACACTCAAGAAAAAATTGACACATGTTATCAAATTACAATTTTAAAAGTATTTAATATCTACGACAAAAGCTACCATAAACATATTTGAAATGGAAGCTAGATTGGAAGATCTTTGCCTCACATGTAGCTGACAAGAGATTGCATGCAGATTTTATTTTTTTAATGAGTCAGAGTCTCACTCTGTCACCCAGGCTGGAGTGCAATGGCGCAATCGTAGCTCACCGCAGCCTCAAACTCCTGGGCTCAGGCGATCTTTCCACCTTTGCACGGAGAATTTTAAAAGAATTTGTTCTATTCGTCTAAAAGAGAAATGGACTAAAGCAATCACAGAGGAGGAAACTCTAGTGGTAAATCAACATCAGAAAGAAAAGGAAAGGTTCTCACCAGGAACCAGGGAAATGTGAAGTAAAACATTTCACATTCATATGATTGGTGTATTTTTTTTTTAATCTGAGTATTTCATGTATGGTATCGGCAAGAATCTAGAGAAATAGGTTTTCAAGGTGCTCCTGTGGGTATAAATGAAACCACCACTCTGGGACAGCAATTGGTCAAGTTACAATAAACTTGAATCAAGCATACTCTGTGATGGGGCAATTCCGCATTTAGAAATAGATTCTAGAAAACAATCCACTACAAGTACATAAAGATATGTTCAGAATGCTTGTTGCATCATTCTTTATAATGGCAAATATTATTGCCAACTGTATAAGTAAATCATGGATGTCATCATGTAATTACACATGAAGTGAGACACCTGTAACATGACACAGTCTCAAAAACATAATTTTGAGAGAAAAGGCCAAGTATGTCACTGCTTATATAAAGTTTCAAAGCATACAGAATATGATATATTATTTATAGACATCTATGTGGTAACAGAATAAAAATCGGCCTGGGAACGGTATACAACAGCTTGGGATAGTGAGCTGAGCTGAAAAGGGAGGGTGACATTTGGCTACATAGGCATTTCAACTATATATGTAATATTTTTTATTTAAAAAAATAAAGCAGAAATGGAAAATGTTAATACTGAATAAAGGTGACTGAAGAATAAAAAGGCAAGTCATTCCCTATAGCTTTCTGGATGGCATTGATCTTTCCTTTAAAATATTACGCAGCTATAAAGAAGAACAAAATTATGAAATTCACAGCAACTTGGATGGATTTGGAGTCTACAATACTCAGTGATCTATCACAGAAACAAAGAACTGATTACCACATGTTCTCTCTCTTAAGCGAACCCCGAATAATTATCATAATACTATAAGAAAGGGATTGGAGGTAGCGGAAAACTGCCAGGGGAGGGAGATGGGCCACACTTCATCCTTAAGGGGACCTGATCTCAAACCAGGTGACGTGGGAACCAAAGGGAGGCCCAAACTTTACCTGTACAATGGCCACTTGTATACCTAACCTTGAATTGTACCCCACATCTTTAAAATAAAAACTTTTTTTAAATGGTGTTTAATAAATTGAAACTGTATTATGACTGATGGAAGGCTTCTTGGAGACTTTATATGCTAGGATGCACTGTGACTCTCCAAGACATAAACATGTTATCAAATGTTATCAAATCCAGGATTTACTTAACCAACTGGTAATAATATTAGCCATTATAAATAATGATGAACATATCTTTGCGTACTCATAGCGGATTGTTTTCTAGGACATATTTCTAAATGTGGAATTGCCCCATCAAAGAGTAGGCTTGACTCAAATTTATTGTAACTTGACCAATTGCTGTCCCAGAGTGGCTGCTTCAATTTGTACTAACAGGAGCACCTTGAAGACCTGTTTCCCTAGATTCTCACCAATACTGTACGTGTAATGTTCAGATTTTTTAAAAACACACCAACCATGTAAATGTAAAATGCCTTCATTCACATTTCCTTGCTTCCTAGCGAGCGTGGGCACCTTTCCCCTCAAGTGTTACCAAATGCATTTGACCAGGGTATAGATGTTGAGGCTATTTGTGGGGGTCACTAGATTGTTGCAGAACGAGTGGGAGGAATGCACACCCAGAGATGGCCAATTCTGCATGATTCTTTTTTTAATACGAGTCCCTGAGGTCTAGACCACCACATTTTCTGTGTATTTCCTAAGCACGGACTCATACACTATGTAGTCTTTTTTATCTAGCTTTTTTATGTAATGTAATGTTTTTGAGGTTCATTTAGGTTGTAGGACATATCTGTGTTTTGTCCTTTTTATGTTACTGAATCGTAGTCCAGTACAAGGATAAAGCATATTTGGTTTAGTGGTCCTCTAGTTGATGGTCATTTGAATTGTTTCCAGTCCTTGGCTATTTGGACTAATGCTGTTACGAACATTTTCTGTGTAAATCTTTTGTATTTATGTATTTTTAATTCCCTTGGGCCAATTTATAAAAATACAGTTGTTGGCCAGGTGCGGTGGCTCAAGCCTGTCATTCCAGCACTTTGGGAGGCCGAGGTGAGAGAATTGCCTGAGCTCAGGGGTTCGAGACCAGCTTGGGCAACTTGGCGAGATCTCGTCTCTACAATAAGTTAAAAAATAAGCCTGGCTTGGTAGTATGTGCCTGTTGCTCCAGCTACTTGGGAGACTGAGGTGCAAGGATTGCCTGAGCCCAGCGGGTCGGGGCTGTGGTGGCCGTGAGCGTGCCACTGCACACCAGCCTGGGTGGCAGAGTGAGACTCCGACTCAAAAAAATAAAAAACAACAGTAACAATTTTAAAAGTCAAACGCTTCTAGGGAAATGAGATTAATCAGCATTAAGACCTACTGGGGGGGGGTAACTCTTCAGAATCACCTTTCTGAGTCGACACAATACACCAGGTGCATTCTCAGACAGCTTTATTTTGTGCGGTGCTCCTCTTTATAAAAAAAAAAAAAGCTGGGTGCAGTGGCTCATGCCTTTAATCTCAGCACTTAGGGAGACTGAGGTGAGAGGATTACCTGAGCCCAAGTGTTCGAGACCAGCCTGAACAACATGGCGAGACCTCATCTCTACATAAGTAAGAAATTAGCCAGGCATGGTGGCACACACCTGTAGTTCCAGTTACTTGGAAGGCTGAGGCAGAAGGATCACCTGAACCCTGCAGGTCGAGGCTGTGGTGGCCATGAGCGTCCAACTGCACTCCAGCCTGGGCTACAGAGTGAGACTCTGACTAAAAAAAAAAAAACGACAAAAAAGTTCTGCAACCTGCCCTTACTGGACTGAAATAAATGTCCTTTACACTTGAATATGCCTTTTGTTTCATTTTCAAAAGTCTCTCCAAAAGAAAACCTTGTTTAAACACCTGGCATTTCACAAATTATTGTGTTGCTTAAGGGCACTTTTTCTGGGCCTTGTCTTTTATTCATATATTGAAAGGGCAGAGCATAAACAGAACCCTTTTCTGTGCTCAACCTTCATGATGTAAGAGGTGGAGGCGGGGAGAATAACACACTTTCTTTGATGTGTTCTTTTGTTCTGTTCAAGGATACAGCTTTAAAAAGGAAAAATCATAACTCTAGTACAGGCATAAAACAAACGCATGTTAAAGATTTTATTTAACCCATTATTAAAAGGGGAACTAGGCAGATGTTACAAGGTTCAAAGGAGGAATCAATGGATCCCAAGTTTATATGGAGCAAGGTAATGTTGAAATGAATGTACAAAAAAAGAGGTGAAACTTGCTTTTCCGGTGAAGGTTGGGTGGAGCAGGACCATGCATGGTTTTTCATTGGAGACACCCAAGAATCATTTCTGCTTCTTAAGCAGGGGTTGGCAAACCCCTCCTGTAACACATCTGAAAGTAAATGTAAACCGGGCTTGGTGGCTCAGCCTGTAATCCCGTGGCTTTGGGAGGCTGAGGTGAGTGGATTGCCTGGGCCTGCAGGTTCGAGACCCGCCTGGGCAATGTGGCAAGACCTCATCTCTACAGTAAAAAAAAATATTAAAAAAATTAGCTGGGCGTGGTAGCGTGCGCCTGTAGTTCCAGCTACTTGGAAGGCTGAGGCGGAAGGATCGCCGGAGCCCAGCGGGTCGAGGCTGCGGTGGCCGGGAGCGGCCACTACACTCCAGTCTGGGTGACAGTGAGAATCCAACTCAAAACAAACAAACAAAAACAACAACAACAACAAAAAGAAAGTAAATGTAGTTTTGTGCGCCTGTGGCCTCCCACTCAATTCTGCTGTTGTAGCATGAAGGTGTCTGTAGATAGCACATTAACCAATGGGCTTCAGGATGTTTGAATAAAACTTCATTGATGGACGTCGAAACTCAAATGTCATATTATTTTCATGTGTTAACAAATATCATTTTTTAACCATTTAAAAACCTAAAAAACATTTCTTGTTTGTGGACCATACAAAAACAGTATGCAGGCCAAATTGGACTGACATCTAATTTGCAGAGAATAAACTGAAATCTTATTAATAAAATTAGCACAGATTTTTAAAGTATAAGATTTATAATAAGGTACATATATAATAGTACAAATATAATAGTATCACGTCTGTGCATATATGCACAGGTGGCTATATCTATGTACATAATAGCTATCTGTGCATATATATGCTAGTAATAAATAAACAACAAGGGAACCTGTGCTAAAACTGTTAATAAAATCAAGATTGGTTAAGTAAAAATTTTGCCAGGGTGTTGACTTGAGTTTTATCACCCCAGTTTATCACCCACTTGTGCTCATAAGACTCTATTTCATCAAGTCAAAACCCACTGTGGGCTGGGCTTGGTGGCTCAGCCTGTAATCCCAGTACTTTGGGAGGCTGAGGCGAGTGAATTGCCTGAGCCCGTGGGTTCAAGACCAGCCTGGGGAACTGGTGAGACCTCATCTCTACAATAAATCAAAAAATTAGCCAGGTGCGGTGGCACTCGCCCGTGGTTCTGGCTACTTGGAAGGCTGAGGCGGAAGGATCACCTGAGCCTAACAAGTTGACGCTGGGGTGGCTGTGAGTGTGCCACTGCACTCCAGCCTGGGTGATGGAGTGAGACTCTAACTCAAAACAAACAAACAAAAAAACCAAAAAAACCCCTGTGACAGTGAAGGTCAGTACCTAGGAGCGATTATCTATTAGAATTGCTTTGCTAAGCACACAAATATATTTGGAGCAGATAACTTTTCATGAGTACATGGGGAGCATAGCAAAACTCAGAACCCCAATTGTTAACATATGCCTGAGAGAGAGTGCCTCTTTATATGAGCTGAAATATAGATATGAGTATTTTCATTTTATTCAGTGTCTTGCAAATTGTCTCTATAATGTCTTTGTTTTCAAGGCAGTCTCAAAACAGTCATTGAAAACAAAGTTTCATCAGTCTTTGTTCACTGAATAAACTGGTATGATTCTGTAAATTGGGCACAGCTATAAATTTCACTTTTACATAATTATTTTTATATTCTCTGTTATTGTGTTTTATAACTGCTAGACACATACTAGGATCAACAGATGCATTCTTGGGGTCCATCAGCACTTGAATAGGTTTTCAAATGTGTGTTTTTGTTTTTATGAATTTTAGCCAATAAAAATTATGAGTGTGTTTTTGTTATCTGGATTCCCACTTTATGACCAAGTCATGCAACACCGTATTTGTTTTGTAATTGTGTTTATTTCTTCAGTGGGCTTCGGATGATGCTTTAAAATGTAACTTTTACCATAATATTTGTCCAGCTGCAATCCTTGGTCTCTTGTAGAGTAGCAAACATATTCTAGAGCAGGGCTTGACAACCTTTCTGTAAAGTAACAGAGAGCAAAATATTTTAGGTTTTGTAGGCTATAAGATCTCCATCAAAACTATACAACTCGCCGTTGTATCACAAAAGCAGCCATAGACGATACATCCGCAAATGAGTGTGGCTCTTTTCTAACAAGACTTTACTTACAGAAGCATGTGGTGAGCTGAATATGGCCTGAGGGCCTTAGTTGGCTAACTCCTGTTCCACACCATTGATGATTCTCAAAAGTCTGAGAGAGATTGATCTATAAATATGCACCACTTTAACAGAATTATTCTATAATGAATCACATTTGCAAAGACAAATTAGAAAGCTATTATTTGCTTAACAATATGATAATTCCTTTATAGGAATACAATTTGAAATTAGATTATTATTAATGCTTCATGTTAAAATAATTTTAGATTATTTTTTTAATAACAAGCAAATTCTTGAAGAAAATCAGCCTCTATTCTACACTTTTTCTTTTTTTTCTTGTTAGAGACAAAGTCTTGCTATGTTGCCCAGGCTGGATTCAAAATCCTGGTCTCAAGGGATCCTCCCCTTAGCCTCCCAAGTAGCTGGGACTACAGGCATGCACCACCACTCCCAGTTTACATGTTTTTTTTT
>CAUYQG010151206.1:0-16746 GCA_963574415.1 Tarsius wallacei | reverse complement strand
GGGTTTGAGACCCGCCTGGGCAAATTGGCGAGACCTCATCTCTACAATAAATCAAAAATTATCCGGGCGTGGTAGCGCATGCCTGTAGTTCCAGCTACTTGGAAGGCTGAGGCGGAAGGATCGCCGGAGCCCAGCAGGTCGAGGCTGCGGTGGCTGGGAGCGGTCACTGCACTCCAGTCTGGGCAACGGAGTGAGATTCCAACTCAAAAAAAAAAAAACAAAACCCACTAGCACATATTATAATGTGCTTTATAAATAAATATGTAAAACCTACATAAAAAATCACTTATGTTTTTAATAATGAGGTATATAGAGAGACATGAAAAGTTAATCATCATATATAATAAGGCAAAAAGCCAGTAATAGACAATATACCCATTTTGTTTAAACTATGTATGTATATACAAATATATAAAATTCTGAATTAACAATCACAGTCATAAAATTTAACGGTATCCATGACTATAATTGTTTTATATTCATTTAACTGTATTCTCTAATTTATAAGCAACATACATAGTAGTAGTGTAATACAGAAAAATACTTCTGGAGTTTCACTTCACAAAAAGAACTATGTATCTAAAGTTCATGAGTAAATAATTCTTAATCTAGTTTCTAGTCACACAAAGTGAACAATAAAAGAACTGTTTACATAATTTAAGTGTGCACGTATGTGTATACGCACACATATATATGTATAAAATGTTGGAGAAAATAGCCAAGTATGTTAGATAAAGATTATTAGGAGTCTGAATTGCCCAGGTAATCGCCTCCACTTTTGCTCTCCACCTCTGGTATGTACACACACAACCTCAGTTACTTTGTATATGTCAACACAAATATTTTCATCTTCGGTCACATGCATAACTTTAAAAGTCCAATCAATTTTGTCAAACACAAAAAAACTGTAAAGTCAAAAACTTAATTTAACATCATCATTCCAACAGAAGCTGCTGCATTTTAATGTACCTTTATAAAGCATATAAAACAAGCATTATAATGAAAAGAATGCCACAAAACTAATAAAATGATGGCTTTTAACCTTTTTAATGCACAATGAGCAGTCAACAGCTTTTTAAAATTCTGAGGCCCAAATGTACTATAAGGTTTATAAGCAAAAACACCACTCCCAAGTTCAAAATTCTCATTGCTTAAAAGTAATAATAAATTCTCAAGTGAAACACTGAGTTCTGCTTTTAATTAGAAGTAAATGTGCAAAGATTGCCACCTCCTGCTGAAGAGAAATGCAAGTCCGTCATGACCTACCTCAGGAGGACTTTCAAAAGACCTCAGATCTACATTCTGTGAAAGAAAAAAGAAAAAGAGAAAGACAGAGAGAAGGGCAGGAAGGGAAGGAGAAAGGGAGGGAAGGAGGGAGACAGGGAAGGAGGGAGAGAGGAGAATAGCAAAATGTATATTTTCATGTGGAAAGGTAAATGGGGCCACTAAAGTACTCAATGCTGCCAAATGCTAAATTCTCACTCCTAAAAAACATAAAACATATTCTTCTTTGGGTCCATGTTCTTAGATAACTAGTAAAATCCCTTACTTGATGGCATTTTCTCATCTAAAAGTCAGCAAGCACTTCAACTAATAAAATGCTGAGATATACTTGTCACATATTGAATTCAAGACCAAAGTATATCAGCAATCTCAAACTCAAGACTATACTATAAAACCAGTACTTTTATTATCTTCCATTCAAACAAATTTCTATGATAAAGCAATAAATGTTGAAAAAAATCAGCATCTCCTGAGAACTTTTCCTCTATTGCCTTGAGATTCCATTATGACATTCAACTTTTGAAATTTTCAAATGTTTATATATATGTATATGCTTATATATAAATATATAGTATATAAGTACATGTATATAAATAAATATGTGTTCGGGTTTGTGGGTATATGTACAAATTGGCTTTGCCAATTTTCTCATCTGTAGAATTAGAATAATACTTTGCAGGTTGTTGTAAGAATTCATTTCAAGGAGTATAAAGTTTCATACAAGATCAACAGCTTCTGAATGTACCACAATGAGAACATAATTAACAGTATCATATTTTATACTTGAAATTTGCTATGAGGGTAAATCTTAAGGAAGGAATGGAGAAAGGAAAAAAAGGAAGAAAGGGAGGGAGGAAGAGAGGAAAGAAAATAGTAACTATGTGAGGTGAAGGAAATGTTAATATGGTTGATTGTGGTAAGTATTGTACAATGTATACATATGTCAAATCATCAAGTTGTACACCTTAAAAACATAGAATGTTAATTGCTAATTATATCTCAATAGCAGAGGGGGAAAGAATTAGAGTAGTCCCTTTCTAAGACTCCCAATGGATGCCTGAAACTTCAGATAGTACTGAACCCTATGTATGCTATGTCTTTCTCTATACATACACATCTAAGATAAAGTTTAATTTATAACTTAAGCACAGTAATTTGTGCTTTGAGGCCACTATTCAGTCAAATGAAGGTTACTTGAACACTAACAACGTGATACTGCCACAATCGAGATCATAACCAAGATAGCTACTAAGTGACATCTGGGCGGGGAGCATCTACAAAGTAGACATACTAGGCAGGGTGGAGCAAGATGTCAACACACTACCCAGAATGGAGACCAATTTAAAATGTATGAATTGTTTATTTCTGGAATTTTCCATTTAATATTTTCAGACCACAGTTGACCTTGGGTAACAGAAACCATGGAAAGTGAAACTGTGGATAAAGGGGGACTACTGTAAATGGAAACGTGACACCTGGCACAGTCCCAGACACATTAACCTGACATCAAAAAAAGGTTTGTTTTTTTTAGCTTTTGGAAATACATAGAAATTTCAAAGTCAACAGCCTTAATTAAAAGATATCTTTAACACAAGAAAAAGATATGACATCTGCAGTTGACTTGTTTTTTCCTTCTTGAATCAAATACACTCTCCATCTATGAAATATGAATAGTTCTTTACTGACTTCATATTTGGGGATGCCAGTTATTTAATATCACCAGTAGCTTTTAAAAGAAACAAAAGATGCTTGATCTAACAAAAACATAAATTAGTATATGAAACACAATGTCCTTACTCTTTACAGAAAGCTCACATCCTTTAACAAGTACCATATAAAATAAAATCAGCCATTAATCAGTAAAACTCTAATGATTCCAAAAATAAACTCAGCAAGAAGTTAATGAAAAGTCTCCCTCTTCTAGATAAAACAAGTACAATATTAAACAGATTATTTGTAATTTATAAAAATATATTTGTGACCTGGTAACATGTTACTAACTCCTTGAAATCAGTCAAAATTGCAAATGTTACATTCAAAGAGAAAAAAATAAAACAAAATTAAATTGGCATTTTGGCATCATCAAAAGCTACCCAAACCATCAAAGACAAGATTCAGATTTAACTTTCAATATTACTTCCTTTTTTCAGAAATGGCTTATTACACAATCCCATCTATTTCTCCAGTAGATAGCATACATCATTCTGAGTAATTACTAATTGTTAGATTTTGTTAAAAGTTTAAGTCAATGAGCAAATGCTTCTTGTTATAAAACTCAGTAGCAATTGTAATAGAATTATGGGTTTAACATATAAAGTCCTGAAAGCATTTTCTAAACAGACGAATTGTTTGAGAGTTACGACTTTCCTTAAATTTCCCTACACCAAAACACATGTTTTTTCAATTATATAGCAAAGACTATGGCTTCTGTTCAAACCTAGATTTTATTGTTTATAAAATTAGAAACAGATACACATACATACAGATATATACACACATATATAAACATATATATCTAGGCCATATATTATATATGAACAGTTGAAAGGTTTAATGTGTTGTATAAGAAGTTACTTTACACACATATGAGGAAGTTAATCTCTCAAACAGATAATTCATTCATAAACAAACCTTTTTTATTTAACAGATATCCTCAAACATGTTATGACAAGTATTTATACGATTCAGACAAAATTTAGTGAAAATACTGATATGCTCTAGCACCTTTATTTTCATTTTAAAAAGTTAACAATTTTTTACAATCATTGTTTGCCATTTTTTACTCAGGGAGAATTCCATTTTAAACGACAGTATCTCTAAGGCATTCACCAAAATCACAGTGCATTTTTCATCAATCCTTGACTTAAAAGTACATATACTGCTGGTGGGGGGGCACACAACATCAATAAGTGTACCCAATCTCAAACCAGGCGAAGTGGGGACCAAAGGGAGGCTCAAATTTTACCTGTACAATGACCACATATGTACCTAACCCTGAATTATACCCCAAATCTTTAAAATAAAAAAATTAAAAAGTATATGTTTATATTTAAATTTTAAGATTTAAAGTGATTTTAATTTTCTTCTTAATAAGTTTCTGAGTATTTCCAAATTTTCTAAAAACCATATATCACCTTTATAATTTAAAAAGGAAATAACTTGAAAACAAAAATTAAAACGTTTAATTATAAAACCTAAATCAGAAAGTTTGGTATTGCTATAGTAGTCACTTCCTAAAAAAAAAAAAAAGAAAGAAAAAATATGTATATATGTAACAGCAAAAAGAGACATACATTAAATTCTAACTCAGATCTGACAATTGTAATAGAAGTATAAGTTATAAGAAGTATAAGGTATAAGTTATACCTAAAATGTAGTCCTTAGTTTCTGTTACTATTAGTCCTATAAAGTAGAGCAGTGGGGGCAATTTTGCCTCCAGTGGTTGTCACACTGAATGGGAGACCAGGGGCCTGCTGCTGGCATCTAGTGGGTAGAGGCCAGGGATACTGCTATACAACCTACAGGGGTACACAGGACAGCCTCCACAACAATGAATTATCCAGATCAAAATGTCAATGATGCCAAGGGTAGCAAAACCCTGATGTAGGCCAAGAAACTTTTATGTTTCAATTATAAGTCTAAACACTAAAGATAATGTTAATTTCAAGCCAGACACAGTGGCTTGCACCTGTAATCCCAGCACTTTGGGAGGCCAAGATGAGAGAACTGCTTAAGCCCAGGAGTTCAAGACCAGCATAGGCAATAGAGCAAGACCTCATATATTCTGTAGAACAAAAAATTAGCGGAGTGTGGTGGCATATGCTTATAGTCCCAGCTACTCAGGAGGCTGACGATAGCCTGAGCCCAGGAGGTCAAAGCTGCAGTGAGCTGTGATTGTGCCACTGCACTCCAGCCTGAGCAACAGAGTGAAATCCTGACTCTTCGCTCCCCCGACCCAAAAAAAGATAATTTCAACTCAAAAAGTCATTCCTCTCTATTTCTTTCGAAGAATAATCTAATTCAGATTTTCCAAGCACCTAAATTACCTACTTCTTTAAAATAATTTTTAAATAAACCTTCAAAATCCCAATGGCATTCCTTACAGAAATAGAAAAAACAATCCAAAGATTTGTAGAGAACCATAAAAGAACCCAAATAGCCAAAACAATTCTGAGAAAGAGAAACAAAGTCGGAGACATCACACTCCCTGATTTAAAAAGCTGCCGTAATCAAAACAGTATGATACTGCATAAAAGCAGACACGTAGATCCAAGGAACCAAAAAGAGTGCCCAGAAATAAATCTAAACATATACAGTCAACTAATTTTTGACAAAGACACCAAGAGGATACAAGGGAAAAGGATAGTGTCTTTAATAAATGGTGTTAGAGCCAAGCACAGTGACATACACCTGTATTTCCAGACACTTGGGAGGCTGAAGTGGAAGGATCACTTGAGCTCAGGAGTTTGAGGCTGTTTGAGGCAAGCTTGGGCAACATAGTGAGACACCATCACAAAAAAAAATAAAAGCAGGTGCTGGGAAAACTGAATTCCCACGTTCAAAACAAATTAGATTCTTACTGTTATACCATACACAAAAGTAACACAAAGGGGAAAAATATAAGAACAGAAACTACAAAATTCCTAGAAGAGAACATAGTGGGTAGCTCCTAGACACTGATCTTGGCAATAATTTTTTGGATATCATTCCAAAAGAGCAGGCCACAAAAGCAAAAATAAATGGAACTACGTCAAACGAAAACGCTTCAGCACAGCAAAGGAACAATCCATGAATGGCAGCCTATGTGCCGGGAAGAAATATTTGCTTCCCATGTATCTCATAAGGGGTTACTATCCAAATTTTATAAGGAACTCATACAACTTCATAGTGAAAAAAACAAATAGCCTGATTTTTTTAAATGGACAAAAGAACCAAAAAGACATTTCTCCAAAGAAGACACACAGTGGCCAACAAGTATATGAAAAGGCTCTCCTTCAATAAAAATAATTAACTAAAAAAAAAGAAAGAAAAAGAAAAGGTGCTCAACATCATTAATCATCAGGGAAATACAATCAAAACCAGTATGAGATACCACCTCATAACCATTAAAATGGCTATTACTATTATTATTATTATTACTATTATTATTATTTTGAGTTGGAGTCTCACTCTGTTGCCCAGACTGGAGTGCAGTGGCACGCTCCTGGCCATCGCAGCCTCGCCCTCCTGGGCTCCAGCAATCCTTCTGCCTCAGCCTTCCAAGTAGCTGGAACTATAGGCGCGCGCTACCACGCCCAGCTAATTTTTGATTTATTGCACAGACGAGGTCTTGCCAAGTTGGTAAGGCGGGTCTCGAACCCACAGGCTCAAGCAATCCACTCGTCTCCACCTCCCAAAGTGCTGGGATTACAGGCTGAGCCACGGAGCCCAACGGCTATTATTTTAAAAAATCAAAAGCATAAAATATTGGCCAAAGTGTAGATAAATGGGAATTCTTGTATACTGCTGGTGGGAATGTAGATTGGTATAACCATTATGAAAAACCCATAGAGGTTTCTTAAAGGCATTAAAAATAGAACTACCAAGTGACCCAGCAATCTCTCCTCTAAGCAAAGGAAATGAAATCACCACCTCACAAAGATATCTGCACTCCCATGTTGATTGCAGCATTATTCTGAATAGTCAAGATATGGAAACAATCTAAGTGTTTATCAATGGATAAAAGGATTTAAAAAAACAAAACTGTGGTACATATGTACAATGGAATATTATTCAGCCCTTTTTTAGAATGCAATCTCACCATTTGCCACAACATGGATGAAACTGGAGAACATTATATTAAGTGAAATAAACCACACACAGAAAGGAAAATATTATATGATCCCATGTATATGTAGAACCTTAAAAAAATTCAAATATACATAGAGAACAAAACAGTGGTTATGGGAGTGTGGTGAGGAGGAAAAGGAAAAATATAGGTCAGTGGATACAAAGTAGCAGATATGTAGAATGAACAAGTCTAGAGGTCTAACATACAACCTGAGGACTTCAGGTAATAAAATTAAGCTGTATATAGGATTTATACTAAATGAGATTATAGCTGCTCTTGCCACAAAAAAATGGGGGGGAAACGGGTAACTATGAGATAATGGCTATGTTAATTTGTTTCACTAATTAACCAGTTTACTATCTATATGTATCCTACAACATCGTGTTGTATACCTTAAATATACAAAATAAAATTAATTTTTAAGGCTGGGCACAGTGGCTCACACCTATAGTTCCAGCACTTTGGGAGGCTGAGATAAGAAGATTGCTTGAGCCCAAAAGTTCAAGACCAGCCTGGACAACATAGCAAAACCTCATCTCTCCAAAAAATTAAAAAATAAAAAATTAGCCAGGCATGATGGTATGCGCCTGTATAGTCCCAGCTACTTGGAAGGCAGAGAAGGAAGGAACACCTGAGCCCAAGAGGTTGAGATTGTGGTAAGCCATGATCGTGCCACTGCATTCCAGCCTGGGTGACAGAGTGAGACCCTGACTCAAAAAATAATAATAATAATAATAAAAGCCTAACTCTTCTCTCTTTCATTCCCAATTTTAATTCTCTATTCTCAATTCCCTCTGCACACCTGAACCCAAATTTTGGTATAACTTCATATCAAGAGATCTGAAAATACAGCTGACCCTTGAACAAGAGTCTGAACTGTACAGGTCCACTTATACATGAATTTTCTTCCACCTCTGCAGCCCCTGAGACAGCAAAACCAATTCCCCTTCTTTTTCCTCCTGCTCAGCCTAATCAACATGAAGATGAGGATGAAGACCTTTACGATAATCCATTTCCATTTTTCTTCCTTACAATTTTCCTAATAACAATAACCTTTTCTTTAGCTTACTTTATTGTAAGAATTAAGTATATAATATATACAGCATAGAAAATACATGTTAATCAACCGTTTATATTATTGGTAAGCCAACTATAGACAATTAATAGTGAAGTTTTTAGGGAGTCAAAAGTTATACATGGATTTTTGACTTAGTTGGGAATCAGCACCCCAACCTCTGTTGGTGTTCAAGGGTCAACTCTATACAGGAAGTTCTCCCTCTTCCTTTTGTGAAAATATATCTTCTAGGAGGAAGGAAATGAAGATTTCTGAATTTGAATGAAAAATAACTGAACCTAGCTGTTAAAGATTTTTATTTCAAATTAATATGTATTTTACTTTTCATTGTTTCTACTAAGTAAAGATTGAAGGTTTAATGATTATAAGCAAACTACATACTATTATAACACTCTTGACATCATTTTTTGAAATTTATTCCTTTGCTTTTTTTTTTTTAGATGCTGTGTGGTTTTTTTAATTTTGGTAAAATACACACAACATTTTCCATATTAGCCATTTTTAAAAGTACATTTCTGTGGCATCAGGTATATTCATATTGTGCAATCATCACTACTATCCATTTCCAGAACTGTTTCACCTTTCCTAACTGAAACTCTGTCTTCATCATACACTACTCCTTATTCTCCCTTCCCTTCACCCCCAGGCCCTGGAAATTACCATTAAGTTTGGTGTTTCTATGGTTTGCTGTTGTTGTTTTGATTCTTTCTTGAGTTGGAGTTTCTGTAGCCCAGGCTGGAGTGCAATGACACAATCACGACTCTGCAGCCTCCACCTCCTGGACTCAGGAGATCCTTTCACCTCAGCCTCCTGAGTAGCTAGGACTACAGGTGCATGCTGCTATGCCTGGCTAATTTTTTAATTTTTTGTGGAGACGAGATCTTGCTATGCTGCCTAGGCTGGTCTCGAACTCCTGGGTTCAAACAATCGCCTTGCCTCTGCCTCCCAAAGTACTAGGATTACAAGCATGAGCCACTGCACCCAGCCAGTGTTTCTATGAATTTGACTAGGAACCTACTATAAAAAGAACCCTGCAATTTTGTCCTCTTGTGACTGGTTTATTTCACTTATCATAATATCTCCAAGGTTAATCCATGTTGTAGCATATATCAGTACTTCATTCTTTATTATGGCCAAACAATATTCCATTGTATGCATAGGTCACTTTTTGCTTGTCAAACACTTGGGTTGCTTCTACTTTTTGGCTATTGTGAATAATACATCTACAAACGTGGGTGAACAAACATCTATCCTAGTCCCCACTTTTACATTTTTGGGTTATGCACCCAGAAGTAGGATTGCTGGATCATATGGTAAATATATGTTTAATTTTTTAAGTATTCACTCAAGTCATACTTCATTTGGTTGTTACATTCTTTTCTTTGTTCTGCATAATATTTAAAGTGGAAGAAGAGCTTTCTCTAATCTAGCAGTACTTATCTAACATCTATCAATAAAAGACCTACAAGATACAAGATCACAAGAATATATAACAAAAGCAGATCCACGTATCTGTTTAAACCCTAAAGCTGATTACCATCTAAAGGTTAAAAATCCATTAAAAATCATCTCCCACGCTAACAGGCAAAATTCTCCTAAAAATAAAAATAAGGCCGGGCTCAGTGTCTCAGCCTGTAATCCCAGTGCTTTGTGAGGTCGAAGTGAGTGGATTGCCTGAGCCCACAGGTTCAATACTAGCCCAGGCAACTTAGCAAGACCTTGTCTCTACAAAAAATCAAAAATTACCCAAGTGTGTAGTGCACACCTATAGTTCCAGCTATTTGGAAGGCTAAGCAGAAGGATCAGGGGGCCCAGCAGGTCGAAGTTGGAGTGGCCGTGAGTGTGCCCTGCCTTCCAGCCTGGGCAACAGAGTGAGTCTCCAACTCAAAAAATAATAATAATAAATAATAAAATAAAAATAAGTCTCAGCCGGGCTAGGTGGCTCAGCCTGTAATCCCGCACCTTTGGGAGGCTGAGGTGAGTGGATTGCCTGAGCCCGCGGGTTCGAGACCCGCCTGGGCAAGCGAGACCTCATCGCTACAATAAATCAAAAAATTAGCCAGGCGTGGTAGCGTGCGCCTGTAGTTCCAGCCACTTGGAAGACTGAGGCGGAAGGATCGCTGGAGCCGAGCAGGTCGAGGCTGCGGTGGCCGGAAGCGGCCACTGCACTCCAGTCTGGGCGACAGAGTGAGACTCCAACTCAAAAAAAAAAAAAAAAAGTATACTGAAAATCTTGACACCGCCATAGTAAAAAATTAAAATAGTGCAGGTGAAATGCATAACATGACACGTGGTACAACCTAAGAGAACAACTGATATTGCTATTATATTGAGCTTATGATCATGATTCAGCTGACTTACATGCAGAGCATTATTATCTTCCACCCACTGATTTCTGTCTTCCTTTACATGTTCTCTTTCACCCTATGTAAAGGGCAATTCCTGCCCTGACATTTGTACTTTGTTTCCTTCGTTTTCCTTGTTTTTTCCTCCATATTGAGGAAATCTTTCTTACCGATGAAAGGGAGATGTAATGTTCTTAAGCATTGTTGCCCTCTCTTGTCTTAAAATTGTGGCATTTTGATGTGATTGGTACAGACTTCTAGAATGGAAGATGCTCTATAGAGTTAGTACAATATACAGTACTAATCTGGCAATGAATCAGTGTCAAAATCCCATCCCTTCAATGAGTCAGAGCATCTGCTGCACATGTTGGAATGTTCAGAAATTTGTGCAGGTGTTTATGAGCAACATATGGTGAAATGGAAATTTGCTTTAAGGTAACAAAATCAGTTTTTGTGGTCTTTCTTCTTCACCCCTCTGTCTTCTCACGTTAAGACCATTCAGTCAAAATACTTAGAAACAAAAGGACATTAACATGTGATCATTATTGGGATGGTAGGAACTATAGATACAAAGGATTGATGCAACTCTGTAGTTCAACTCTTGCACATTGCTGTGTGGTGTAATTTTAGGTAACTTTGGGAATAAGAAGCTTATTACCTTCTGGGGCCTCTCGTCCCATTCAAATGTAGATATGACTGCTCAAAATTATTATTTTTAATTATTTAAAAAAACTAACCCTAAAATGTATTTCTCTGTAGACCCAGAGTTCTCAAATATTTTAAAATACTGAGCACATTGCCCTCAGTCTGTCTTTTCTTAGGCTTCTTGTTAGTTTCTTGCTTAGCTTCCCTTATTCAACCGTTTTGTCATTCTCATTTAAATTTTCTCTTGTTGTGTTTGGGCACTTATGATGGACACAGAACTGATTCTCAGGTGCTCCTCATTCACTTCTTTTAGTTACAATGAGTAGATATAAAGTAAAGGCAGAAGCAGATTAAGCAAATTGTCTGAGTTCATACACTTAGTAGGCAACATATAAGAGATTCCAATCCAGGTCTACCTGACACCAGAGTGTGTACTGCTGACAAATGTACTATACTGCTTCTAATGCACGCTTTAATTGAATCTTCTTGTACAGACTCAAAACAGAATTACTGTAACAGAAATAACACTAATTTTACAATTATGACTAATAAGAATAGTTAAGACATATTGAGAACAAACTGATCTAGATTCTCAAATGTCTGAACTATTATAATCTTCATAACAACTTTGAAGTAGATTCTCATTTTACAGATAAGGAAACACAAGCAGTGAAAGATTGAGTAACTTACTTCAAAATTGTGCAGCTGCTAAGTGGCAGATATAAAAACCCAAAACTTGAAAGTCTGCCTCAAGAGCCTATCATCTGAAGTATTATACTATAACCCCAAATCCCCAAGCTTATATCTCTTAATACAGTCTAAGTTAACACACATTTGTGTCAGTACTATCTCATTCTTGAGGGATATTGAATTATCAATGACAGTTCGTGTGTCTCTTTGTGTATGTTTGTATATATGTGTGTTTTGTTTTATAAGAAAATGTCTTATGCTGTTAAACTCCATCTTCCCCATACTGCCATTTTTCAGTGGTTATTTTTGTAGGCCAACCATTTATCCTTATTACAGGCCAGATTCAAGGATTTAGCCTATTGGCTCAGCCCGATGAGACTTGTTTTGTTCCCTCACTGATCATTCCCTATCCACTTTCAAAACTTCATATTAATTACAAAAATGATAAACATATCTCCTAGCCTTCATCTAAATCATTAAAATATTTTGCACAAGATAGAACTTAGACATTGAGAGGGGAGGGATTCCTAAACTTCTAGGAGGTTCTTCATTCTTTAAACATTAGACAAATATTTATTCGGCAAACTTCATGCTACAGCCATCATAACAGCCATGATAAATGCAAATTTTAGCAAGAATAAACTTGATTTTCTCATGGAATTCTCAGCTCACAAGTATGAGAAATACATTGATAAGGTAAAGCAAATTAATAATAAATATACTGAAAGGGCTATACAAGTAAAACTTTCTCCTGAAAAACCAGATTGCAAGGAGATCTGAACAATAAGCTAGACCAACTGGGTAAAAAAAATAAAAGGGGGGCTGATAAACCATTTAAATAAATTAATTTTGTCTATAGGTGACTTTTTATTGGTTGGGCCATTGTCTTAATAGGATGTGAAATTGATGAAAATAAGTGTTAGAATAAAGCTTAATGATATTCTAGTTCATAGTTAATCAAACTTGATGCTTTCTGGGATACAAGGACTGTCATAAATTAATAGTGCTCTGGTTTTGAAAAGTTCTCTGGAACTAAACAATTTGGAAAATTTGAAGCTAATCAAATTTGAACTAATTTTTTAACTGCAGAACTGTTCATTCTATATTACATTTAAGCATTGTGGGAGAGTTCTAGAATAAAGTGTTTTCTAAATTTGTTTGAATAATACTCTTTCTTTTCTGTGCCATGTCTTATTGTTTTCCCCCAATTTCCAGAATATAGTTTGGGAAACACTAATTTAGCATAACTCAGCCTCTCAAATCCCAATGCATGAAATATTTCTAAAACATTTCTATCAAATTATTATTGAATCCTTATTGAATAGCATCAATACATGAGAAATATATCCAGTCTTTTTTTTTTCAAACAAATGAAGTGCTTAAGACTCTGCCTCATTATCTTAGTCTTGTGAATGTATCTCATTTCCTTTGCTAGTCCATTAATACCCAGAAACATCAAAACAGTAATTGTATTTTGTGATTCTCAGGAGAAGAGCTGTATATTACACAGGTGAACACCAAGTTGTAACAGACTGTTGGTGCCTGAGTTAGTCATATTTTATTTTTATATGAAAGCTACTTGGTGCTGTACAAGAACCATTTTCTAAACTTCATTAATAAATAAAAAATAAAGAGCCTGCATATAAATAAATGATGGAAGTGCCTCCCTTGGTAATTTTTTAAATTTCTAAAAATAGTTCCAATCTTTATCTACAAACTTAATGCAGTTAGAAGAGCCACTGAGAATGTCATTATGTTACATGTCTGTCAGTAGAAGTGGGGAGACAGAGGGGAACCCTATCACTTGAGACATAAAACATAAGCATCAAAGATTTGTGCAGATCATTTACTTAATGAAATTATTTACAATATTTTTCTTGATTGCTGTAGATTGTGTAATGTCAAAAAGGGGCACAATTTATAGACCAAAGTGCAGAAAAATCAGATGACCTTCTGGAGAAGAGCTGGTCATTTTAATATACTAATATATCATCACTGTTTCCAGAATATGCTTCTATTATTACTCAGATGTCACCTTAAATTATTTACATGTCTTTTTCACTACCACCTTCTAAGTCTTTTTTTTTTTTTTTCAGGTAAGAGTCATGTCTGATTTAACTTATTTTTCCTTGTTTTTCATTGTGACGAATATCATATTCCAAGAACTGCACCTCTAAGACCCAACAGAATTTTATTCATGAAAATTCAATCATGAAAGTTTATACAAAATCACACTTCATGATGATATGAGCTCGATGGGTGATTCAAATTAGCCCTTGTGGGAGAATTTACACCAAGGAGATTGGCAAGCACTACAAATTACCACCTTCTCCACTCTGGTTTCAAACATTATTAACAAAAAACCTCCTGTATCTTATACAGTTCTTTTCCAGCTCTCTTTCCTTTTCTCTTGGTATCCTTTTTGCAAGCACTCAGAGGATTTGGGGGGTTTAGAACTTTCCTCTTTAACCTTGGCTGACTCTATGCCTGACCTAAAAAAAAGTTATCTGTAACTTTGTTATTACTCTATAATATTCTCCCCCCCGCCTCTCTCACTCTCTTTTATTTTTTCTCTCTCTCTCAAATTTAGTGACAGCAAGGCTCATTAAGACGTTTCAGCTGAACAAAATCAATTTTGGTTAGTCTTATCATTAACGACCATACCATAAGAAAAAGCATGGGTTTCAGAATTGGAGTTGGAATCCTTGATCCACCTTTTAGCTCTGTCTTAGAAGGAGTTACTTAACCTCACTAATCCTCTATTCTGTAATCTGTAAAGGAGATAGTAAAACCAATCACACACACTTTGCTGTGAGGATTATATGAGATCATGTATCTAAAATATCTAACAGAGTCTCTAGTACAGAATAGGTAGACAATAAACATAGCTATCTTATTATGCCATACTTTTCTTTTAGGATTAGAACTGGGCCTTTCCTGTCAGTGGCACATCTATGTTTAAATAGGAGTTTTAGAGAAAGGACTTGGAATAAGTGCTAGGCTTTGCCACTCAAGGGTTGCATGATCTGGGCAGAATTCTTTGAATTTCAATTTTCCCTCTTGTGAGAGAGGATAATGATATCTTGCTTGCCTCCCTCTTTCACATACATTTGGGATAATTAAACGAGATAATAAATATGGACAATCTTTGCAACCAAATAGAGGAACATGTACCAAGCTGTGGTTTAAAAATTCCCATATCCTTAACAAACAATTACTGTACACTTTTTTAAGTTAAAAAATTATTAGAGAGAATACATACAAAATATGCATAAAACAGATAACTGCAGTGGTGCTATTAATAAGAAAATTAAAAACAAGCTAAATACTTCATGAGAAGAAATTATTAAGTATATTAAAAGGCATCCATATAGTGGAATGGTCTGAAGGCCATTAAAGTCATTTTATAATAAACCTTAAAGAATATATACCACGTTGGTAAAAAAAGTTATCACTGGGTAGTAGGATTCTTGGAGTATTTTTCCTTTTGCTTCTCTATATATTCAGTTACTTTACAATTAATTTACATAATAATAAAGATAAAATATGTTTTAGAAAACTAACATACTATTAAGCAATAATAATAAATATTTTAATAACATAAAATATGAAGAGTGCAGTGATAATGCCAGTATATTAGTAGAATGGTCATGAGTAAATATTTTTGTATTTTGTGCATTTTGGTTTTTTAAGATTTAAACATTGAGCATCACTTTTTTTTTTGAAACAGGGTCTCAGGTTGTTGCCCAACTAGAGTGCAGTGGCGTGATCATAGCTCACCGTAGCCTCAAACTCCTGGGCTCAAGTGACTCTCCTGCCTCAACCTCCATTGGGACTGCAGGCCTGTGCCATCTGGCCTAAATACTCTTTTTCTGTTGTAGAGATGGTGGGTCTTCTATGTTGTCCAGGCTAGTCTTGAACTCCTCGCATCAAGTGATTCTTTCACTTCGGCCTCCCAAATATGTATCACTATTGTAATTAGGGCAGAAGCACTAAAATAGATCAGTGAAATATGAGGGACCAATATTTAGATATTAGCATCATAATTATTCA
Source organism: Tarsius wallacei (assembly GCA_963574415.1). Taxonomy (NCBI): domain Eukaryota; kingdom Metazoa; phylum Chordata; class Mammalia; order Primates; family Tarsiidae; genus Tarsius; species Tarsius wallacei. The sequence continues at coordinate 824 of CAUYQG010151206.1, read as the reverse complement.
ACCAGCAATATTCACCACTCTTGTGAAGATGCTTTTCTGATCACCTCCAGACCTGCTGATTTTCTAAAAGAATACTGTAAAAGGATCATCAGGTGATCTTCAGAGTCTCTGGTAAGAACTTATCTAACACTTTGTAAATTACAGGATATATGGTTGTATTTCTCTTTATTTTTTTATATTAATTGGGGAGAGGGGAACTAAAAGAAAAAAACTGGACTTGCCTATTGATTTCTTGTTTTCCAATTTCAGAAAGAAAATTTCTTTTTGGGGGCGCATTGATATTCTTATACATTAAATGCAGGGGTAAAGAAAATGTGTCTATGGTGGTGGAGAGGGATGTGCAAGTGAGCAAAAGGGTGAAACTTACATGACTACTGAAAGGAAGCGTACTGTTCCTGCCTCCTAACTGAGTATAGGTGGTAGACGGTCCTTTCCTTTGTCAAGGTCCTCAATCCATTGTAAATAAGCTTCAGAATCTTTGTCTCTACTGAATAACCCTATCTTTCTGACCACAGCTTATTGATCAAGATATAGATACATGTTCTGAGATTGGCAGGTCAAATTCTCAAGATACATCTTTGCACCTGAAAAACTTAATCACAGTATTGGCAGTGCCCTAAAAGAAAATACAAGAGCTACAGTTGTTGAGGTCCCAGGATCTGCCCTGATTCCTGACTACAAAGGTTTAAGATTAAGTTTGGTCCTGGGCAACTTGGTGTGACCTTGTCTCTATAATAAATAAATTTTTAAAAATTAGTTTGATGAAGTCTATCTTATTTCTTAAGGTATAGACATTTAGGGTTCTGAATAGGAATTGGTTGCCA
>CAUYQG010151204.1:0-17772 GCA_963574415.1 Tarsius wallacei | reverse complement strand
AAAAAGAAAACAGCATTGAGGTTCTTCAAAAAATTAAACACTAATTTCCCAGCCCCCCACCCTCATCAGCCCTTGGAAATTCCATCTAATTTTTGTTTCTGTGATTTGGACTACTTGACATCATATAAGTGGAATCATATACTATGTGCTCTTTTGTGACTAGCTTATTTCACTTAGCATAGTGTCCTTGCGGTTCATCTGTGTCATAGCGTGTGACAGGATTTCCTTCTTTGAAAAGACTGCATAATATTCCATTGTGTTTATATGCCACATTTTCTTTACCTGTTCACCTGCTGATGAACATTTGGGTTGTTTTCACCTCTTGGCTATTGTGAATAATGATGCAGTGAATGAACACAGCTGTGATAACATTTCTTCGAGATTCCGCTTTAAATTTCTTTGGCTATATACCCAGAAGTGGGATTGCTGGATCATATGATATTTCTATTTTCAATTTTTTGAAGAACCTCAATGCTGTTTTCTTTTTTTTTTTTTTTTTGAGTTGGAGTCTCACTCTGTCACCCAGACTGGAGTGCAGTGGCCGCCCGGCCACCGCAGCCTCGACCTGCTGGGCTCCGGCGACCCTTCCGCCTCAGCCTTCCAAGTAGCTGGAACTACAGGCACGCACTACCACACCCGGCTAACAATGCTGTTTTCTATAGTAGCTGCACTATTTTTCATTCCCACTGACAGCTGCAAAAGGGTTCCAGTTTCTCTGCATCCTTGTCAACACTTGTTATTTTCTGTTTGTTTAATATTGGTCATCCTAGTGGGCATAAGGTAATATCTCATTATGGTTTTGATTTACACTTCTCTTATGATTACAGATGTTCCTCAACTCACAATAAGTTTACACCCCAATAAACCCATTGTAAATTGAAATTATATTGAAAACACTTTTAACTCATGATATTTTCAATTATAATGTTTTATCAGGAAGTAACTCCCTAAGTCAAGGAGTGTACTGAATGCATATCACTTTCACGTATCATAAAATTTAAAAATTGTAAGTTGAACCATCATAAGACAGGAACCACCCGTAGTGATACTGAGCATTTTTTATAGGTCATTTGTATATATTCTTTGGAATATTGTCTATTTATGTCCTTTGCCCGTTATTAAACATAGGCTGTGTTTTAAGTTGTTGAATTGTAGAAGTTCCTTGTATATTCTGGATATTATCTTGTTATTGGCTAGATGATTTACTAATAGATTCTCCCATATCCTAAATTGCCTTTTCACCCTGTTGATTGTTTCTTTTGATGTGCAGTAGTTTTTCGTTTGCTTTTGTTTTGTAGAGGCAGGGTCTCACTATACTGCCAGGCCAGTCTCCTGCCTCAGTGGCCTCTCAAAGAGCTGGGATTATAGGGGTGAGCCACTGCACTCATCCATGATATGTAGAAGTTTTTAAGTTTGATGCCCCATTTGTCTATTTGTGTTTTTGTCATCATATTCAAGAAGTCATTGCCAAATCTATGTTTGGAAGCTTTTCCCCTATGTTTTCTTCTGTGTGTTTTATAGTTTTAAGTCTTACATTGAGATCTTTAATCCATTTTGAATTAATTTTTATATATGGTATAAGATATGGGTTCAACTTCATTCTTTTGCATATGGATATGCAGTTATCCCAACATAATTTGTTGAAGAGACTGTTTATTCCCCATAGTATAAATCTTGGGACCCTTGTCAAAAATCATTTGGCCATATACACAAGAGTTTATTTATGGATACTCTATTCTGTTCCATTGGTCTATGTATCTGTCTTTATAGCAGGAATATACCATCTTGATGACTGTTGCTGGGTAGCATGTTTTGAAATTAGGAATTGTGTTTTTTTTAAACTATTTATTGCTTTGACTATTCAGAGTCTCTAAAGATTCCACATAATTTTAGAATTTTTTTTCTATTTCTGAAAGAAAAGCCCTATAATTATTCCTGATCTTTTTCTCAGATACAGGTAAATTACTTAAGAAGAGTCTGATCCTTAGGTCTTGCTTTTAGGTTTTATTAGGCAGGACTAGAGCAGAGTTGAGTTTAGGACTGTAGTTCTCAACAGGAGATGATTACGCTCCCCAAAAGACATCTAGCAATGTCTAGAGACATGTCTTACTTTCTCAACAGAGGAGGTATTCCTGGCATCTAGTGTGTTGCAACCAGGAATGCTCCTAACCATCCTAGGATACACAGGATAACCCCTTACAACAACGAATTATCAAGTTGAACATTTCAAAAGTGCTGAGGTTGAGAAACTACACGGTCTAAGGGCTAATTATACCTCCCTATTAAGGTAAGATGCTTCTGAACACACAATAACCTTTCCATTATTACTTTCTTGTTCTTTCCAGTTTGGCTGGTGGGAACAGGCCACTATTCCTGGCCTGGTGTGAGTGCCAAGCACTCCTCCTTCTAATCCTTTCAGATGGTTCTTTCCCAGGTCTCCAGGTTGTTTACACACGCACACACACACACGATCAAACTCTGCTGAATATATGCCAGGCACTTTATTTTTTTTTATTTTTTATTTTTTTGAGTTAGAGTCTCACTCTGTCACCCAGACTGGAGTGCGGTGGCCGGGAGCGGCCGGTAGCCTCGACCTGCTGGGCTCCGGTGATCCTTCCGCCTCAGCCTTCCAAGTAGCTGGAACTACAGGCGCGCGCTACCACGCCCGGCTAATTTTTTGATTTATTGTAGAGATGAGGTCTCTCGCCAAGTTGCCCAGGCAGGTCTTGAACCTGCGGGCTCAGGCAATCCACTCACCTCAGCCTCCCAAGGCGCGGGATTACAGGCTGAGCCACCGAGCCCGGCTATGCCACGCACTTTATATAAAGTATTTCTAATCCTTAAAACAACCTCCAAAAGTGGTAGCTGTTACATCTACTTTATTAATAAGCTCACGAAGGTTAACTGATTTGTCCAATATCACTCAACTAGTAGGTATTATAGTCTTATTGAAACTAAAGTCATACTGATCCACAAATGAAACATCTGTGTCAAAGTCCATGTTTTCACTGTTCCACATAAGGCTGGGCCCAGGAAGCTTCTCCTCTGGACCTGCCATAAGGGAATCTCAACAATCTGCTTATGGAGTTAGTCTGACTCTACCCAACGTTTGCAATCTTACAATAATTAGTTAATTACAGTATTTTAAAATAAACATTAACTGACTGATCCAGTATTTTTTGTTTGTGTGTTTAAATATGATGGGTTTTTCTTCAAGTCAGTTCCTTCAGTTAGTATGCATGTTTCAGTACAAATTCACTGGAGATTTTATTTTTACCTAATAATAACTACATAAACTTTGTGAAAGAAAAAATAAGTTAAAAAACCACCTGGGCAACTTGGCGAAACCTCATCTCTACAATAAAATCAAAAAATTAGCCGGGCGTGGTAGCGCACACCTGTAGTTCCAGCTACTTGGAAGGCTGAGGCGGAAGGATCGCCGGAGCCCAGCAGGTCGAGGCTGCGGTGGTCGGGAGCGGCCACTGCACTCCAGTCTGGGCGACAGAGTGAGACTCCAACTCAAAAACAAAAAACAAAACAAAACAAAAAAAACTGATTCTTCAGTGTGGCCTAAAACTAAAGACAAAGACCACCATGATATTATAAGTAAAATGTGCCATTATTAAGAGAAATTAAGTCTCCTATTTAAGTGCCTTCTAACTGATAAAGCACTTTCAAATATACCATCACATCTGATTCTCATACCAACCCAGTGAGTTAAGAAATAGAACTGGGGCAACCCCCTTGGGTCCCTTCCTGCTCAGGGAGCTTTTCTGTCTTTTCGATAAATCTTGCTTTCTAAAAAAAAAAAGAACTAGAACTGAAAATAATACTATACTATACAACATAAAATAATATACTATGACAGTATTATTATGATTCCTCATATATAAAATGAGAGTGAAATAATATACATACATACTATATGCTACTCTACTATACACTACTGTGTACACACACACACACACAATATTTTCAGTACTGCTGATTACAGAGATTCTGACTCAAAAAAAAAGCAAATTCTAATATGTCACTCATATTTCTGAACATTATTCCCTACAGAAACAACTTCCAAAGTGAGTGTTATTCATGAGGATGCATTAATAGGCATAAAAAGTAGGTTAAAACATAAAAACCCAAATGGGGTAAAAATTCCCCTCCCCCAAAAAACACCTAAAAGCCAGGTAATCCAACACTCTCTTTTTACAGATGAGAAAACCGAGGCCACACCCTGTCTACTCAGAAGGCAAGAGAAGTCACCAAGAACAATCAATGGTCTCTACCACAGTGTAGGAAGTAAACATTAGAAATGCTTGTTTACTTTTAAAACTAAAAAAGAGAACAAAATTAGCTTTATAAATATTTAACTTGCATATTTTCAGCAGATTCCTTACTTGGTCTCATGACATGCTCCCATGACACAAATAGTTCAAGAGCTATCCCCAGAGAGGAGTGAGTAGACACTCCTCAAAGAAACAGCTGAATAGTGGAGTATCACTCCTTTCTCACTTCCAGCATTTGTGTTACCCTACAGTCTGTATATACCCAGTTGGTTCCCAAACTATCTTCACTAAATAAGCAAGTAGCTTTAAAAATGCCTGCAAAGAAATTTGGGGTTTAAAAGAAATACTGATCATATAAGCATTAGAAAAACAGCAGAGCTAACACCTCTAATCCTAGCATGAGTCTTCACTAGTGATATCAGAAAACTAAACAGGGGCAAATGTGACAAGTTGGCAAAAAAGTCAAAATTATCAAGATTATGTAAAATACAACTTTACACTCTCTGTCATTAACAATAAACAGTATTCTGTGTATATATTGTATCATGAGATATAATGTTAAGGATATTATGAAGTTCTTCCAATTAATAATATATTTTAACATCATCTTAACCTTTTAAATTTATTTTTTATATATGTTCTAGTAAATATAACATATACATGAAGTAGTATATATAAATTAAAAATACATACCTTGCCAATAGTGTATGCACAACACATTTTGCTAATGGAAGTCAAAAATTTATTATTATTATTATTTTTGAGTCAGGGTCTCACTCTGTTGCCCATGTTGGAATGCAGTAACCCAATCACAGCTCATGACAGCCTCGAGCTAGCTCCTGGTCTCAGGCGATCTTCCTGCCTCAGCCTCCTGAGTAGCTGGGACTACAGGCACGTACCAACATGCCCGGGTAATTTTTTGATATTTTTTTTCTAGAGAAAGGTCTCACTATGTTGCACAGGCTGGTCTCAAATTCCTGGACCCACACAATCCTCCCACCTCGGCCTTCCAACATGGTGGGATTACAGACATGAGCCACCAAGCCTGGCCAAGTCAAAAAGTTTTAAAGTATAGATGGGGAGTCACTGCTCCAGAGTTTTAGATGGAGAAACAACTCAACCCCCTACCTCTGCAGAAGTAGGATAAGAATTCCACCACTTGCTTCTAGTGGTTTATTTGTCTCACTAGACTGAGAACTGAGTTAGAAATATTTGGAAGGAAGGAGAAAGAGGGAACCCTAAAACCTTCAATTCTAGTAGAAGAACATGGTCAGAAGTGGCAGCTAACTTTTTATAATTTTTAAAGCAATTTGGGCCCAGTCACAGGGGGCTTTAGAGATAAAAACCAGTACCTAGAAGAAAAAAGCAGGCAGTCAGGCACTTGGTGGAATATTCGGGAGTTTAAGATGTTTGCATTTGCAGTGTATACCTAACCCCAAGTGCTGTTCCATTCTCCCTGGGCTCTCGTGTTACCAGGGTTCTTAGCAATAGGGACTTTCACAGCACTGACTGTAAGTCAGCAAAGCCGGGGACTTTTTTAAATGGCTAGATAAGGCCACACCATTAGTAACATTTGTAGCTACACAAAGAAACATAATAAGGGTAATCAAATATCATGCTTTGGGTGGTAAGCTGATCTAAACTAGGGATCATAAAGGAATGTTATCCCCCTCCTCCACAAGAACACAATTGAGCAATTGGTTGATTCATTATGCGGACTGGCAGGAGGACACAGCCTTTGTTGGACTCCAGGCATAATACAGCAAAGGCAATTCTGGCTCCTAAGAAAGCCAAAAGGAGTGTTCTTTTTTTAACTATGTAAAATTTTTCCTTGGCACTCGCTTTCCAGGGTTAATTGGTCACATATCTAGCTTCCCTAAGAGGAGCCACAGAGTAACTCTATTCTATGAGCATACAAATATATTTAAGTGGTTGACTGCTTCACAAAGCTGAGCAAGTCTTAACTTTCTACTTAGGTTTAAGAGCTCAGGTCACTGCAATAAGGAAACATACTTAACTTTTCAAAAGCTGGCTCTTTTAAGAAAACTCAAGAGTCTTTAATTCTTTGGCACTAAGACCTATGTAAATTGCCAGCAGTATCAGTATCCAAGTTTCCTCGACATGCATCATTCAAGACCTTCTCAGCTTTACATGGGGTGGGAACTGCTCATTTTCTGCTTTACTAAAGAAAAAAGTCCCAAGTAAGGCTACTACAGCTTCCAGGCTGAGTAGGGTAAAGATATAATTTTTCAACCAGCCTCAGAAGCCATTAAAAATGCTCAATGTGAACAGTGACTTTCTTATTTGAACACTGTTTATGAGAACAGTTTTTCTGAAAGCTTGCAGCCCCTTCCCAAGTTCACTCAAACAGTGAAAAAAGCTTTTAAGCAAGGTCACTACCTCCAAGTACATTTTGGTATTTGGAAATATAGAAGAGCAAAAATTATGAGAATTTATTTCAATTTAAATAATTTTCTTCAGACTCCAGATGCTTGGATATGATCTTATCACATCTCTAGCATTGGAGACACCCTCTATTACCATTCGTCCTTTTTATCTATGGACTCGCTCCAGAAAAAAAGAGTTTTGCTTACACTTAATGAAACTATAGACTGGAAGAGTTATTTTCATGAGACCAAAAGCATCAGGCTTCAAAGCAGTAATACACAGACATTCCAATTGGTACAGAATGAATATGTTCAGTCACTTCAGCTTTTTTTTTTTTTTTTTAATAATCGGAGTCTCACTGTTGCCCAGGTTGGAGTGCAGTGGCACACTCGCAGACACTGGAGCCTCAACCTGTAGGGCTCAGCTGATCCTTCTGCCTCACCCTTCCAAGTAGCTGGAACTACAGGTGTGCCACCATACTCTGCTAATTTTTTGATTTATTGCAGAGACGGGGTCTTGCCAAGTTGCCCAGGTTGGTCTCAAACCCTGGGATCAGAAAATCCTCTCGCCTCAGTCTCCCAAAGTGGTTTTACAGACGTGAGCCACTGCACCCAGCCCAGCATTTTCCTATCAATTTATATTCATTTCTGAAAGGAAAATTAAAGTTTAATTAAAATAAAGGTTAATTTTTGTTACCCAATGCTGAATAAACCAAAACAGCCCTTTCTTTTCTAACAAGAAGTGCTTGTGAAAGACATAGTTTTCAAAACAGAAAAATGAAGAGAGAATTAAGAATTAGGTGGCTGGGCATAGTGGCTCAGCTTGTAATCCCAGCAATTTGGGAGGCCGAGAGGAGAGGATTGCCTGAGCCTAGGGGTTCGAGACCATCCTGGACAACTTGGTGAGACTTGTCTCTACAGTAAATCACACACACAAAAGTAGCTGGGCGTGGTGGCATGCGTCTGTGTTTCCAGCTACTTGGAAGGCTGAGGCAGAAGGATTGCCTGAGCCCAGCAGGTCAAGGCTGCGGTGACCATGAGCGTGCCCCTGCACTCCAGGCTGGGCGACAAGAATGAGACTCCAACTCAAAAGAAAAAGAATTACGTGGCCCTCACACCAAGGTTACTACTTGCATTGATTATGCAAAGCCACCTAGAACCACAAAGCAAGATTGCACTTACAAAAGAAATACTGTGACGAGGCTGATCTCAGTTTAACAATCAAGAAAAAGTATCACTAGAATCTGAGGCTACTGACATAAGGGAAAATTTTACATACCTGCTTCAGCTGGTCTTGTCACTTGAGATTTGGAAGTCCAGAAAAACAGTTCAGAAGATTTAAAATTCAGTCTCCTTAAGCTGTGTCTATCCTCAGATAATCCTCTGCCAAAGTCAGTGTTTGACCAAAGAAAGCAAGCTACTCCTCACTGAAGTGTTCTGCCTATAGCTATAGATTTTAATCTCAAAAGAACTTGGTCTCAGTAGAAAGGCCAACCTGCAACATGGGCGTGGTTTGAAACCATAAAAAAATCAAGAGGCAAAAATGTAGATGTCATCATCATTTCTATTTGATTATATCTGGGACACTTAAAACATATTGTGATATTCACTCTACCCCTTAGATACCATTCAAGCAGGTTTTCTTTCTATGGAAGGGAACTATCCTATGAGGTTCCATATTACTTGTATAAACATTCCTTTGCCACCTTAACTTTAAAATGGCAATGTTGAGCTGGATGCAGTGGCATACACCTGTAATCCCAGCTATTCCAGAGGCTGAGGCAGGAGGATTGCTTGAGCCCGGGAGTTTAAGGCTACAGTGCACTATGATCATGCCTGTAAATAGCCACTATACTCTAGCCTGGGCAACACAGGGAGATCCTATCTCTTAAGAACAGAAAAAGGAAATGACAAGTGAAAAATTTTTGCTGTGTAAGAAATAATTAAACCATACATCATGATCCCTGGAAAGAATTAGAAAACTGCAAAAATAAAAAACTCTACATCCCACTGAATTTCTATTACATTCACTGGACTAATTTCAAGCAAATATGCAAAACTGCCTTTGAATAGTAACAGGAAAAATTATATAGAACTATATATAGTGCTAAAGCTAGAAAATGCCTCAAAGGTTATAGTCCAATACTTCTTCACAGTGAAGCAAAAGCAAGTTCACTTATAAAATGTGTAATCCATTTTCACTTACTGGCTAATTCCCTGAAGAGGAAGTCTGACACACCTTTTATGATGACTCCATAAAGGTAAAGAATGGATGTTATAAAACTGCTTCATAAAGCGAAAGAAAAAGCTGAAGGGTTTTATCTTGCAAGTCAATTTAAAAAAGAAAAAAGGTACACACAGTACTTACTGTATTATTCCATTTACATGAAATTCTAGAAATTGCAGTCTACCATTGATGACTCATGCCTGTAATTCCAGCATTTTGGGAGGCCATGGGGGGAAAATTGCTTGAGTCCAGGAGTTCAAGATCAGTTTGGGCAACATAGTGAGACCCCTATCTCTACAAAAATATCAAAAAATTAGCCAGGCATGGTGGCATACATCTGTAGTTCCAGCTACTGAGGAGGGGGAGGCAGGAGGATCGCCTGAGCCCAGGAGGTCCAGGCTATAGTGAGTCGTGATTGTGCCACTGCACTCCAGCCTGGGCAACAGAATGAGACCTGGACAACAGAGTGAGACCTGGACTCAAAAAAATTTTTTTTAAATATAAAAAGGCAAGGCACAGTGGCTCACGCCTGTAATTCCAACACTTAGGGAAGCTGAGGCAGGAGGACTGCTTGAGCCCAGGAATTTGAGACCAGTCTAGGCAACATAGTGAGACTTTGTCTCTACAAAAAAATCAAATAATTAGCCAGGTGGGGTGGTGCGTGAGTGTTGCCTCAACTACTCGGGAGACTGAGGTGGAAGGATTGCCTGAGCCCAGCAGGTCGAGGCTGTGGCGCGCGCACGATCATACCACTGTGCCTGGGTGACAGAGACCCTGACTCAAATAAATAAATAGGAAGAAAAAAAATTTTTTTAATTCTGAAAATGTAGAAATTGCAAACCAATCTGTGATGACAGCAGATCAATGGTTGTCTGCAACAATGGTAAAAGAAAGGATGGAATGCAAAGGGATATGATACAACTTTGGGAGGTAATGAAAATGTTCTGTATCTTGAGCGTGGTGATGGTGCTGTAAAAACATAGCTAACTGTCCGCTCTAAATCAGTGCAGTCTATCATACCTAAATTACGCCTTATGAATGTTAAAAACACACACTCATATTTAAATATTGAAAGGACACCTGGATTGAAGAAAGCTTACTCTTGCTCTAATATGGACACAAGCTGGTAGAACTAGGAACACTGGCAGAAATACCAGGAGGCAAATTCTGCACAAATGTAAGGAAACATTCTGTCCAAGTGATCCAGAGCCAACCAGGCTACCTCTGAACACTGAGCTTCTCTTCACTGGGCTTGCTTCTACAAAGGCTCAAAGTCCACTTTGGGGGTGTAGAGGCTGTTGTCTTTGGGGATTCCCACATAGAAAGGTGGATGAGGTGACCATCACCTTTCAACGTTTCCCACATTGAAAATTCCAGGCCGGGCACAGAGGTTCACACCTATAATTCCAGCACTTTGGGAGGCTGAGGTGAGAGGATTGCCTGAGTCCATGGGTTCAAGACCAGCCTGGGTAACTTGGTGAGACCTCATCTCCACAATAAAACAAAAAATTAGGCATGGTGGCGCGTGCCTATAGTTCTACTTGGAAGGCTGAGGTGGAAGGATCACCTGAACCCGGTAGGTCGAGGCTGTGGTGGCTATGAGTGTGCCACTGCACTCAAGCCTGGGTGTCAGAGACTCCAACTAAAAAAAAAAAGAGAGAGAGAGAGAAAAGAAAATTCCATTGTTTCAAGGAGACCATTTATGGCCGTCCATGGCCCTGTGACTGCTGTGTGGAGTTCTGCTAACCTCCTGACATATATTTGCCATGTTTGATTTCCCCCAGGACTTCGCTTTACAGGAAAAAGTAATTACCTTACCCTATGTGTCCTTTTTAAAAAATTGATCCTGTGTGGTTGTTTTCTGATTTTTGAATAGTAATATAAGTAAGATAGAGAATAAAAAATATTTGGAAAATAAGACCTTTCAAAAAAATTTTTTCTTACAGACAGGGTCTCACTCTGTTACCCAGGTTAGAGTACAATGGCATGATCATAGTTCACTACAACCTTAAACTCCTGTGCGCAAGCAATCCTCCCACCTCATTCTCCCAAGTAGTTGGGAGAAAATAAGAAAATTTAAATTGTTTTCAAGCACATCATCAGAAGCAACCAGCGCCAATATGTTAAGAATTTCCAGTCTTCTCTGTATATGTATACTTTCTTTAAACACAATTGCTATTTGCTAGATATAGTTGTACTTAACATTATAAGAAATTTCCCATATCATTAAGCATTTTTTGAAAATCTGCTTTTTGTGTTTCATAATAGTCCATGTTATGACTATACCATAATTTTTTTAAGCATTCATGTTGATAACTAGATGGTTTCTGATGTTTTACTCTTAAAAATAACACTTCGACAAACATCCTTGAACACAAAGCGTGGATGGAAATGAGACACATTATATAACTCTGAATCCAATTTCTCTAAGGTTTCAATCTACTCCATTTTGTTACAAGCAATTTCAATTTCCACTCTGTTGGGAAGTGTTATGGTAAACAGTTTTTTGGGTTTGTTTGTTTGTTTGTTTTTGAGACAGGTCTCACTATGTTGCCCAGGCTAGTCTCGAACTCCTGGGCTCAAGCAATCCTCCTGCCTCCGCAGCCTCCCAAGTGCTGGGATTACAGGTGTGATCACCACACCTGGCCTGGTAAACAGCTTAAATGTTCAGTACAAGGGCACTTTTGCTGATCATGTTTTTCTTCACTATCAACTATGAGTCTCAACCAAAATTCCAGAGAAAATATACTATTTTGATCTCAATAAAAATGATGAAGAAAAATCAGTATGCAATGAAATAGATTTAATCAAAAGAAGACATACAAGCAGCCAACAGATACATGAAAAAATGCCCAGCCTCACTAGTCATCAAAGAAATGCAAATTAAAACCACACTGAGAGGCCGGGCTCAGTGGCTCAGCCTGTAATCCCAGCACTTTGGGAGGCCAAGGCAAGTGGATTGCCTGAGCCCATGGGTTTGAAACCAGCCTGGGCAACTTGGCAAGACCTCATCTCTACAAAAAAAAAAAAAAAAAAAAAAAAACCACATTGAGATACCACCTAATTCCAGTCAGGATGGCCATCATCAGTAACTCAAAAAACAACAGATGCTGGAGAGGATGCGGCGAAAAGGGAACACTTCTACACTGTTGGTGGGAGTGTAAACTAGTACAGCCTCTGTGGCCAGTGTGGCAAATCCTAAAAGATCTAAAAATTGACCTTCCATATGACCCCACAATCCCCCTAACTGGGAATATACCTGGAGGAACTCAAATCGTTCGATGAAAAAGATACCTGCACACGTATGTTTATTGCATCATTATTCACAATAGCAAAAGCATGGAACCAACCGTGCTATTCATTGAAAGAGGACTGGATTAAAAAAATGTGGTACATATACATGATGGAATATTATGCAGCCATAAAGAAGGACAAAATTATGAACTTCACAGCAACCTGGATGGACTTAGAGGCTATAATACTGAGTGATCTATCACAGAAACAAAGAACTAAGTATCACATGTTCTCACTCATAAGCGGACCTTGAACAATTATCGTAATACTATAAAAAAAGGATTGGCAGTAGTGGGAAACTGCCGGGCACACCTCATCAACAAGGGTACCTGCATAATGAACACGTACCCCACATCTTTAAAAAAAAAATTTTTTAATTTCAAAGAGAAAAAAGCAATGGTTTTAAAAAACAAAACTATGTAGAAAGTCATGCAGGGATGAGTCGTTGATGCATAGTGCCATTTTAACAGCCTGTGAATATTTGAGGCAGAAGTATTTTGGGCCATTGTAAGTACTCAGCAGGTACTGGAAAATAATAATCTGAGTCAAAGTTGCCTATGTAATTCAAGCTTTGATAAAGCAAGAACATTTAAGAAAGAATTTACTGTTCTGTGTTTAAATGCATCTTCAGGCAGAAGTCACATTTTAAAAATTTCTATAAACTCGCATACACTTACTTGGAGATTTGTTTCTAAGAAGTATTACCACAACATCTGTAAGAATATTTTTCTGCATGTTAAAAATAGTCTATTTCTCAAACTTCTAAAAACATCCAATAATGATTACCCCTGAGAATGGCAGCAACTAGATAGAAGTATGAGGGTTTCTGGGATGTCAGTAATAATTCTGGTTTCTTGATATGGGTGCTGATTTTATGGGAGTAGCAGTCTGTGAAAATTCAACAAGCTATACACTTATAATTTGTGTCTTTCTCTAAGTGTATATTATGTCAATTAAAGTTTCAAAAAATGGGGTAAAAAAAGTCCACTCCTTTGCCCCCACTGTTCTACTAGGATAAACTAACATGAATTAACATGTTCAGTAAAAGATGAATTGGAGGCTGGGTATGGTGGCTCATGTCCATAATCCCAGCACTTTGGGAGGCTAAGGTGGGAGGATTGCTTGAGTCTAGGAGTTCAAGATCAGCCTGGACAACATGGTGAGACCTTATATCTACAAAAAAAAAAATTTTTTTTTTCAAAAAATTAGCTGGGCATGGTGGTGTGTGCCTGTAGTTCCAGCTACTGAAAAGGCTGAGGTGAAAGGATTGCCTGAGCCCAGGAGGTCAAGGCTGCAGTGAAACATGATCCTACCACCGCACTCCAGCCTGGGTGATGGAGATCCTGACTCAAAAAAAAAAAAAAGATGAATTGAAAGCCTCACCTCTAACAATCTCACTTTTACTTGCCTACTACTATATAAGACATTCTTAGCAATGTTCTTTTTTTAAAAAACATTCTAAGGAAACAATAATTATACATATCTTGTAGAATGTTGGTGTACAAATGATATAACCAATTAGTTAAAGTTAGCATCTCAAATCAGTAAGCAGTTACTGAGTACCTACTTTATCCAAGATGCTGCCAGGGCTTCTTTAATGCTGTACAGATTTATGGAGGAAGATATCAGAGAGGAGAACTCAAAAACAGCCTTTGAAACACTGCAGATGGGCCAGGTACAGTGGCTCAAGCCTGTAATCCCAGCACTTTGGGAAGTCAGGGGTTCGAGACCAGCCTGAGCAACTTGGTGAGATCTCGTCTCTACAAAATATCAAAAAATTAGCTGGGCATGGTAGCGCACACCTATAGTTCTGACTACTTGGAAGGCTGAGGCAGAAGGATCACCTGAGCCCAGCAGGTCGACGACGGGGAAGCTGTGAGTGTGCCACTGCACTCCAGCCTGGGCGACAGAGTGAGACTCTGACTAAATAGATAAAAATCAGAAAGAAAAAAAAAAAAACTATAGATGACTTGAATTCTTTTTTATCATTTTAATTCAGCTACTGGGATGAGTAGATGCCATACTTTTAGCATCTTGGAAAATGTTTCCTAGAATAAGTAGGTGTCAAAATTTGTTATAAGTATGTATCATCACAGATAAATGGGTAGATACACAGAAGGACAAACCGAACAGCTGGAAGTGTATAAACAAAGCTAGGAAGCAGGGGAGCACGTGGCCAGCAATGAGGAACTACAAGCACATGTGCTGGCTGAATGACTGTGCCTATTTCATAACATAGCAATTTATTTCTGAATCTGAGTTACCAGAGAAGTAGACACAACATGAATTATCTTCTTTTCCTTCACACAGAGATAAGTGTAGCAGCTTGGCTTGACTGTACAAAATCCCTGAAACATCCTTTTCAAAACTACTCATCTTAGAATCTGGTCCTGAAATATATTCAATTTAGAAACATCTCTAGTTGAGTGGCACTTTCTCACGTGCATGAGCATTAATGCTTGGAGCCCTGCTGGTAGTGAGAATCACTGCTATCTTATTTGTCAACAAAGGCAGACAATATATCTGTGGTAGACAGGATAATATCCCCCAGAGATGGCTGCACCCTAATCCCCAGAACCTGTGAATATGGTACTTTACATGCCAGAAGAGATTTTGCAGATGTTGCTTCACGGTACAGGCCTTGAGATGGGGCAGATAATCCTGGGTCATCTAGGGAGGCCCAATCTAATCACATGAGACTTTAAAAAGCAGAAAACTTTTCTGCTGGGTCAGAGAGATAAAACAGAAGGAGGAGGAGGGATTCAAAGTGTGGGAGGGGCCTGACCCACTTGTCACTGGCTTTGAAGATGGAGGAAAGAAGCCAAGCCAAAGAATGCAGGTGGCCTCTAGAAGCTGGGAATGGCCTTCAGTTTGCATCTAGCAAGAAAACAGGAATCTCAGGCCTGTCACTGCAAGGAACTGAATTCTGCAAACAACCCACATGAAAAGAAAAAGATCCTTCCCTATGGCCTCCAGAAAGGAACACAGTCCTGTTAAATACTGATTTTAGCCTGATGAGACCTGTGTCAAACTTCTGAGCTACAGAACTGTAAGATAATAAATGTGTATTGTTTAAGTCACCAAATTTGTGGTGATTTGTTATGGAAACAACAGAAAACTGATACAGGCTCAGACAGTTTTATTTAGATTAGAATGTTTTTATCACCTTAGCCCTGGATTGCCCATAATAGAGAACAGCTATCATTTGGGAAATGCAGAGAAGGAGGCAGATTTTGTTTGGGGGGAGGAGGGAATTAATGTTGGTTTTACAGTTCTCCTTCAATAAATTTCCCCTCCATTAACATCTATAAACATATTGGAAGTTATTCAAATATTTAGGTTAGCAGTTTAAAAAGAAAAACACTAAAAAAATAAAAATATTCAAGAATCTACCAATAATGATGAGCAGAGATGCCTTTGCCTTTACTCCTCCTGATAGACTGCAGCCCAGAGATTACTGAACTAGGCATGAAATGCTGCCTAGCAGATAGGTGCAGTGGCTCCCATTAGCAGTCATAAGATCAACCTATGAAGTTTATCGTAAATGCAGATTCCTGGGTCACAGCCCAAAGAGTCTTGTTTACAAGTTTTACACAGGGCCCAGGAATCTGAATGGGATCTAAATTAAGGACTTCTGAATTCCATCTCTAATGAATGGCAAATACTGCCGAAGCAGTCCCCACTTCTCCCACCAACTACCTGAGACTTCTGCTATTCTGACCAAGGGCCAAAATGTAGTTCTCATCAGGAGTTGGCCCAGGAGCTAGCCCATCCAGAAGACTAGATGATGACGGCATAGCTTTGACATGAACAGACTTGGATTTGAGTCTGCTCCTTCCTCTTCCAGACAGGGTACTTTGGGCAAGTCAGTTAAGTTATCTGTGCCTCGGTTTTCTCATCTGTATAAAAGGAATGAAAGACCTACCCGGTCCATAGGGTTATGATAGATTTAGCACAGTTCTTGGAACACAGTAGATATTCCGTTACTATGATTACCAATACCACCATAATTTCATTTTCAAATGAAATCAGGCAGCTTAAATCCCATAGAATTTTTCATTCCTATAACAGTAACTGGAAAAACTAAATATTTAATGGAGACAAGCTTCTATCTTGGACTACATGAAATGTGTCCAAGAGGTTGTATTGCAGAGAAAGGGAACCATCCATATCTCTTTAAAGTTATATATACCCAAAGAAGCAAAATTTTATTCCACACCTCTAAAAAGGGTTGCAGTCAAGTGCAGTTGCTCACGCCTGTAATCCCAGCACTTTGGGAGGTGGAGACAAGAGGATTGCCTGAGTCCAGGGGTTCAAGACCAGCTTGGGCAACTTGGTAAGATCTCAACTCTATTAATAAATTGTAAAAATTAGCCGGGCGTGGTGGTGCAAGCTTATAGTTCCAGCGACCTTGGAAGGCTGAGGTGGAAGGATCGCCTAAGCCCAGCAGGTTGAGGCTGTGGTAGCCGTGATTGTGCCACTGTACTCCAGCCTGGGTGACAAAGTGAGACTCTGACTCAAAAAAAAAAAAATGAAAAGGTTTGCTGAGCAAACATATGTTTTTCCCAATCACAAACACTTAGGAGATGCATCCCCCTTGTTTCATCTTAGAATATGAAATGCCAGCTAAACGGATTATTGAGACAAGTCCTTACCATCACCGGCTATGTTAGTAGTTAATCAAGCAGGGCTCCATTCAGAATTGAAGACTGTCAAAAGTACAACTGAATGACCTACTCAAGGTTACAAAACAGTTTAGATAATCTCAACTGCCAGGTAAATATGAAGGACAATATACACAACTCAACAATATGAAAATATGGTGAATCATAAAATATGAAAATGAATAGACACAAAAAGCAAACAGCACTGCAGTTGGGTCCATTCTAGTGACAGATGACACTTATCATAGTCAAATGGCCTGTTGTCGAAGTCACAACTAGAAAAACAAATCAGAGACTAAAAATTTAATTAATAATATATAGTAACAAATAATTAGCCCAACATGGTGGCTCACACCTATAATCCCAGCACTTTGGGAGGCAGAGGTGAGAGGATTGCCTGAGTCCAGGAGTTTGAGACCAGCCTGGGCAACTTGGGGAGACAATAAATCAAAAAATTAGCTGGGCATGGTGGTGCTCACCTGTGGTTCCAGTTACTTGGAAGGCTGAGGCAGAAGGATCACCTGAGCCTAGCAGGTTGAGGCTGCAGTGGCCATGAACGTGCCACTGCACTCCAGCCCGGGAGACAGAATGAGACTCCTACTCAAAAACTAAACAAACAAATAAATAAATAAATACTTGATTGTAAAGAATGATGTCATCAGGGCTGGGCACAGTAGCTCATGCTTGTAATCCCAGCACTTTGGGAGGCCGAGGCAGGAGGACTGCTTGAGTCTAGGAGTTTGAGACCAGCCTAGGCAACACAGCAAGACCTCATCTCTAAAAAAAAAAAAAAAAAAAAAGGGCAAAAAAAGTAGCCAGGGGGGGTCGCACACACATGTACCCCCCGCTACTTGAGAGGCTGAGGTGAACCAGTCAAGACTGTTGTGAGCCATGATTGAGCCACTGCACACCAGCCG
>CAUYQG010151202.1:0-11831 GCA_963574415.1 Tarsius wallacei | reverse complement strand
TCAAGCTGTTTTGAATGGAATGCTTTTATAAAAAGACAATGTCATGCGGACTCCCAGTGCATTAAACAGGCAGTAGCAAAGTTGTTCTGATGGGACAAGGTAGGAGCAGGTGACCAGCTGAGCATTCTCCTCACTCTCTGTGCTCCTGGAAGGTGCCCATGCAGAACCTGGGGAATGCAGGTTACAGCTAGAAAGCTGCTGTCAGTGGCCAGGGATTGTAAACTTAGCTGTGAACTCTTGAAGACAGAAACCCACACAAGTGGTGCCCTGCCATCCAACCCAGTGCTCTTGACATGGTTGTTCCCCAATAAATGCATACTGCTTGGCTGCACTGCCATCTGATTTTCAAGGCCCTCCGATCTTTGTGATGCAGAATAGGATGGTGACAAGGCCAAGGCCCTTAACAAATTGTTTGCTTTGGAACTCCCCTAACATCTAACATTCATGGTCAAGGAGGCATCTAGTGCTTCAGTATTGCTTATGAAGTAAACTACTGAACACATATGTGCACACCTCAACCTCATTTTCAAAGCAGATTTACTGAAGTCGCCTGTATGCAGTGTTACATGTCTGAAAGTGTGCTCTGTAACAATGTTGTTGACCAAATTGTGCACAATAGGTTAGTATGATGGAAGGCACATGGTTCTTACAAATATAATTTAAATGTGTTTTGCAGAATATTTTGTGTTGGCAATGTCAGGGGTAAAGCTTTCAGAAAGATGTACAGCATAGGAAAGGGCCCAACTGCTTAGACCTGGCATGCATCTTGCCATTTTCCATCTGCCCATTTTCTCACACACACACATAGTATCTTATATTTTATGTACAAAAATATACAAATAAATGCATGTGATTTGCACACACAGTGTAGTGGTTAAGAACCTGGATTCTGAATCCAGCCTTCCTGAGTTCAAATCTTGCCTCTCTTCTTTATAGGCATGGCACTTTGGGCAAGTGGCTTTACTTTGCTGTACCTCAGTTCCTTCCTCTGTAAATTGGGATGAAAATATAACTATGCTATAAAGATTTTAAAATATAAGATGTATAAAAGTCACAGAATAGTGCCAGACACATTAGGGTCACTTGGTAAAGGTTATGCATTGTCATTTTATCATATATTCTTTTTTAAACAACTTTTTATTTTAAAGATGTGGGGTACATGCATAATGAACATTTGTATACCTAACCCACAACTTTAAAATAAAAATAAAATAATTTTTTAAAAATGATATGGGGTATAATTCAGGGTTAGGTATACAAATGTCCATTATGCAGGTACCCTTGATGAGGTGTACCACCCCCCCAGCAGATTCCCACTACTGACAATTCTGCCTCCCCTCCCTTAGCAGTCTCCCACTACTGCCAATCCTTTTCCTGTAGTATGATGATAATTGTTCAAAGTCCGCTTATGAGTGAGAACATGTGATACTCAGTTCTTTGTTACTGGATAGATCACTCAGTATTATAGATGAAGCCCATCCAAGTTGCTGTGAAGCTCATAATTTTGTCCTTCTTTGTGGCTGCATAATATTCTGTCATGTGTATGTCTCACATTTTTTTAATCCAGTCCTCTTTCAATGGGCAGCACAGTTGGTTCCATGTTTTTGCTAATGTGCTACAATAAACATACATGTGCAGGTATGTTTTTCAGAGTGATGTGAGTTCCTCCAGGTATATTCCAAGTAGGGGGAGTACAGAGTCATATGGAAGATCGATTTTTAGATCTTTTAGGAATCACCAAACTTTTTTCAACAGAGGTTGTATTAGTTTACACTTCTTCCAAAAGTGTACAAGTGTCCCCCTTTCTGCGCATCCTCTCCAGCATCTGTTGTTTTTTGCGTTATTGGTGATGACCATCCTGACTGGAGTTAGGTGATATCTCAGTGTAGTTTTAATTTGCATCTCTTTGATGACTAGTGAGGCTGAGCATTTTTTCCTGTATCTGTTGACTGTTCTATATCTTCTTTTGAGAAGTGTCTATTCAAATCTTTTGCCCACTTTGTAATGGGGCTGTTTGTTTTTTTCTTTACGGCACATTTCAGTTCCTTGTAGATCCTAGATGTTAGATCTTTGTCAGATACACAGTTGACAAATATTTTTTTCCCCAGTCTATGGGCTGTCTCCCTGCTCTCTTGATGGTTTCTTTGGCTTTGCAGAAGTGTGTCAAGTTGATGAGGTAACACTTGTCTATTTTACTGCTTATGGCATGGGCACTTGGGGTTTTGATCAAGAATTTGTTGCCAGTTCCAATTTCCATAAGGGTGTCTCCTGCATTGTCTAAAATTCTTACAGTTTGAGGTTTTACATTTAGCTCTTTGATCCATTTATAGTTGATTTTTGTGTGTAGTGATAGGTAGGGGTTTTAATCTTAGACATGTGGTCAGCCAGTTTTCCCAGGACCATTTACTGAATAGGTTCTCCTCTCCCTAGTGGTTGGTGGAGGAGACTTTGTCAAAGATGAGTTGGTTGAGAGACTGAGGTTTTGCTTCTGGAATCTCTATCCTGTTCCATTGGTCTATGTGCCTGTTCTTGTACCAATGCCAGGCTGTTTTGATTACTGTCTCTTTATAATAAAGTTTAAAGTCTGGGAGTGTGATACCTCCCACTTTGTTTCTTTTGCTGAGGATTGTTTTGGCTGTTAGTGGTTGTTTATGTTTCCATATGAATTCCTGTATTGTTGTTTCCAAATCTGAGAGGAATGCTGCTGGTAATATAATGGGTATTGCATTAAATCTGTAGATTGCCTTGGGTAGGATGGACATCTTAACAATGTTTATTCTTCCAATCCATGATCATGGAAATGAGTCACAGAAGCAACAGGGTTGGTTATAGCACCACATTTGCCTTATTTGACCAGTGGCTACCTTGGCTACCTGTGATTGGTCAAAACTCAGTGACTGTCACAAGAATTAGGTTACACAGATAACTAGGTTACAGTCCACCACATTTCAAAACAGCTTTAGGCTGAATTTAAAAGGAAGCAGCTTTAGGCTAAATTTAGTTTAACATCACACAGAAAGATTTCTACTTTTTTTTCTTTTTGGGTGTCTTTCATAAAAACACATAACCCAAGATGGATGGATAAATGACTAAGATAGATAGATGATAGATAGATAGATAGATAGAAAGATAGATAGATAGATAGGTAGGTAGATGATAGAAAGACAGAGTTTTTTGTCTTTGTTTTTTCAAGTACAAATAGAAGGGGAAATGAATTTCAGACTTGTTTTTAAATGCCCTCTTTCTTCGTGTGATGTTTTGCTTTTCACTACTTAGTTTTCACCCCTGTGGCACTCCCTCTCTCCCATGCCTCCATTTGTGCTAACAGCATCATGACCCGTGTCCTCAGGAAGTTAACAGCCTTTTGAAGGAGATGAATGAGATGCTACCCAAGTGCAGGAAGGTGTTATAACCACAATGAAAGGGGTGGACTCAGAGTCCTATAAGGACTGGAGGGGTCTGGAAGAAGGCTAAGGTCATATCTATTCCAGAATTTGAAGGACAACAGAAGTGAGCTGTGTCTTGCAGAGGTCTAAGCAGTACGTCATAAGCTGATTTTTCCTTTTTACCAGTCCTCGCCCAGGTTGCCCTGTTCTTGATAGGGACTGTGTTCTATTGTCTGGACTCTATAGCTAAACAGCTGACTAGAAACCAGAGAGTTGAAGGGATGCACTAGAGAACAGAGTACTTTGCACTCAAGCAGTCATATAAAGACCCCCACTCAGCTCCTTCGCCCCTTGGCTGGGATGACTCTGAGTTGTGTGTTTCCCGAGAAATAAGCCCCAGTTGTCCACAGTGATAGCTCCCTTTTCTTCCCTGTCTCAGTTTTCCCAGTCCCTTTAATGGTGCTTTCTTTACCTTCCTTTTGCAACCAAACTCTTGTACTAAATCCCTGTCTGAGCATCTGCTTCTGAGGGAAATGAACTTTAAACCCCTGGGCAAGTCCATTTGCAACTAACAAACAAAACGCCACTTCTGCATTCCGCCCCCTGCTCTGAGACACTCTCCCTCTCTGTTTCCACTTGTGGATCTGTCACGGGGCTCAGCGCACCACACACTTGCTGTTTTGTCTCTCTCTAATTGTAAGGGCTTTGAGGACATGGACCACATCTCTCATCCTTGCCTCTCCAGGTGCCCATAAATACTTGCTAAATGTAACTCCCACTGGCTCTGCAATCTTCTTCCAGGGAGAATGCTTCAGCTCAAGATACTTTGCCAAATGCAGCAAGAAGGACGGAGTAGATGAGGAATGGTGTTCTGGAAGGAGGAGAGGAGAAAAGCCACCTTCCCTGCCAATGGCTAAAGCAACTGTGTTACTGTGTTTCAAATTCTCCATCTCTAAAGAGGAGATTAAATAATGCTTATCAGGATTCAGTGCTGGAAAAGTGCTTTGAAACTCCAGGAAGACTCTATATGATTAAAAGAGTAGCCACTCTTCCATCATTTAAATAATCTCATTGGCAAAGATCACGCATTAGTCATCACAGCAGAGTATTTGTGTATTCACTGAGCATCTTTCATCTGAGAGCATCACCATGGTTTGTAAACACAAACTCCACATATTCCTTGTGACAACATCCAAACGTTCTTTACATGAATGAATAAACTTAGGTCTGGAATTGCTAAACAGCTTGTTTCCAAACATCCAGGGTTGGGGGGAAGAGACATGTGACCATTAGGCAAGTGGGTCATCAAGAGACAGTCCTGTGTAAATATTTGGGTAGATGAGACAAATAGATCAAATAAGCAGACCCAGAAGGAAAATAGTCCTGTCTCCTCCCTCCCCTGCTCCTCATGGAAACAATCTGGGAATCCCAATGGAGACTCTGGGAAAAGTGTCAACAAATAACAGGTTTCATGGAATATTTAGCATTTGCTCTGTGCTCTGCAGTTCCTCTCTGCACACTCCTCAGAAGCCCACTCAAGTAGCCCCTTATTTTTCATGCTTCTGACAATAAAATGAATTGTACCTTGTAGCCAGGTAAAGCAGGAAGGTTTCTGCACCTTTATGAAAGACAGATTGGTGAGGCATACATTCAAATAGCTTCCATTGTGGTAAAATAAGATCCCTCCATTTCAGCATCTGCTCTGCAAACATAGAAAGATTCCTTCTGCAAGACTCATGGCAGACACCCACTGGTCAGGAGATGCCAGCTGCTCCTGGTCATGCTCTGGTATTCATGGATGAATTCCCTCTTTGGTGGGTTGCCCAGTTGAGGGGTGTGAGTGACTTGCATTGTCTCTCCCAGGATAGTCCCCAGAGAGAACCAGAGTCATTATCACCACAAGGCACTAGGAGCACTAGGAACCAGCAGATTCTCATTCTGGTTGTGCCTGATGTGTGGCTTTGGAAAAATTCCTTTCCCAGTGTCTCAGGTCCTTGGCTGTAAGATGAGGGGTTTTAGCTAAATCTGTAATCTTTCATCTGTACCTTAAAGCCCCTGCATTCCAGATCTCTCAGGAGTCATTTAAAAAGTCCCAGGCTCGGTGGCTCAGCCTGTAATCCCGCGCCTTTGGGAGGCTGAGGTGAGTGGATTGCCCAAGCCCGCGGGTTCAAGACCCGCCTGGGCAACTTGGCAAGACCTCATCTCTACAATAAATTTAAAAAATCAGCTGGGCATGGTAGTGCGCGCCTGTAATTCCAGTTACTCGGAAGGCTGAGGCGGAAGGATCGCCGGAGCCCAACAGGTCGAGGTGGCTGGGAGTGGCCACTGCACTCCAGTCTGGGCAACAGTGAGACTCCAACGCAAAAAAAAAAAAAAGTCCCAAAAGGCAAAACACCAAGGTCCCTAACCCAGCTACAGTCAGTTCCCTTACTTTTTCTGTTCTCTCTTTTATATGTTGGACTTCCAAATAAGATTGCATGGAATGGAGGAGGGAACATGGGCATCTACTGACTTAAAAAAGAAGTTTGAAAATCACTGGTATTGAAATCTGCATTTCCTGACTTTCAAAACACAAAAAATTATTTAATAGTTCTGGCATCCTGATTCTTTTATATCAGAGCAGAATGGAATTGAGCCATGTCAGTGCAGAGAGACCCTCCAGCAAAATGAGTCAGGCAAGAGCTCCCGGGAAGATTCCTAGAATCAGCAGTACCACCTCCCCACAGACACACACCTACCCCACCAGTTCCCACATGCCATTAATCCTCAGAAGAGGTTTCCTGGCAAAGGGCATGAGACTTTCTCCTCTTCTGTTAACTTAATTGTAAAGAATCTTCAGTTCCCAAGCCAACTTTCATATTCAGAAACCTCTGTAACTCTCAATGTCACTCTTTCCAAGACACACAAGATTAATAGTCAGCTTTGTGGAACCTGCTGGCAGAACAGCTCCATAAACCTAAAAATGTGATGTTTCATGTTTTCATTTCATGACATTCCTTTAAATGGGGAAGAAAGCACTTGATAATATCTGAAAGCATGTATTGCAGTGCTAGACTCCTTGGGATTAAATTCTGGTGTACTTCTCACTAACTTTTTGGACTTGGACCAGTTTCTTAACTTCTCTGTGCCTAAGTTTACATATCTGTAAAAAGAGAATAATGATATTAATTAAAATACCTATCTACCTCTCAGGATTGTTATGATTATTAAACAAGTTAATACATGTTCATGCATGTAAAGTGCCTGCCATTTAAAAGGCACTACAGAAGTGTTTGCAAATTAAAAGTACATATACACACATTTGTGTGTCATGTTATATAGAGAGAGAGACAGAGAAAAGAGAGTATCTACTATTATCCAGGCACTGGGCCAAGCATTCAGTCAATATTACTCTTATCTGTGCATTTATTATATACCCACTAGCAATCATCTCAACTTCGTGGATCGGGAAAAAGAACTGAAATGCTTCCACATGCAACTTCTAGGTATAAAATTGGAATCTTTGCCCCCTAGTCCCAGCATATCACCATAGTCCACTCTAGCTTGAGATATACATGTTTTATACATCTTACTTGGCAAAGGCACCTGGCATTTATATCTCATAATGAAGAATGCATGCGACCATTTTTGTCCTTTCCTCCAGTTAAAGTCCACATTTCCTGTGACTGGAATCAATGCCAGACCGCAAAAATCTAAGAGAAACTTCAGTTCTCATTCCCAGCTTTGTGACAAGTTGCCCTGGGTGGGCCCCCCAGCTGCAGACAGTGATGCCTGCAGTGGTATGCCAGAGTCAGCCCCCACCAGTTCATGAGAGACAACTGGGCTATTTTCAGGAACGTTTTGAGGTTGTTGTTAAACACAGCCACTGTTAAAAATTAAATTATGTGAATTTTTTATTAATTATATTTTAAAGAAAGGCAATAAATACTCAGCTCATCATATTCTAATCATTGTGCTACTTTTTACTATTACCTATGCTCACGAGGTTACACCCATCGTGTCTGTATGATGAACATCCTGTGTGATGATGGGCCACACTAACTCTTTTCCAAGCTTCAAGTGTCACACAGGATCCTGAGGTGGGCCATCGTGGGAATATCTATACCTCAGAAACTGGCAAATGCCACAAATCAGGGTTTGGTTTATTGTTTGGTTGATTATATAGATTTAAGAAGACAACAGGAAGATGTTAATAATGTAGATTAACTTAAAAGTGAATTGCATCTACCTCAAGAAAAATATGTTAATTAGAAATTTATTAATAATTCATTAACTAGAAAAGGACAAATAGTAACTATAGGATTCAGAAGCCTGGCAAGTACCATTTTAACAAAGAGATTGTCTTAGTCCATTTGTGCTGCTATAACAAAATACCCAGGACTGGGTGATTTATGATGAACAGGTATTTCTTGGCTTATGATTTTGGAGGCTGGTAAGTCCATGATCGAGGCACCAACATATGGTAAGGGTCTTCTTGCTGCTTCATCTCATGGTGGAAGGGCAAAGAGGGCGAAAGAGATCAACAGAGTGAATGTCTTGCTTTCAGCCCTTTTATAATAGGCATTAATCTATTCATAATCATGGAGCTCTCATGACCCAACCCCTCCAACTAAGCTCCACCTCTCAATATTGTTGCATTGGGGGTTCAGCTTCCAACACTTGCTTTTTGGGGAGCACATTCAAATGATATCATGATCAAGGTTGACATCACAGGAAATGATAGTTCAACATCATGTACCTCTTGATGTGATGTGCTTGGAAGGGCACATTCTTGCATCAAAGGTATAATCTTAACATAATCATGAGAACATGTCAAATAGACCAAGATTAAGGGACAGCCTACACAACAACTGACCGTTCTTTTCAAAACTATAAAGGTCTTGAAAAGCAAAGACATACTGAAGTATTGCCACAGCACCAAAGAGACATGAAATCTAAATGCAATGTGGGATCCTGGAAATTGGAATCAAGTTTGTAATTTGGCTAACAGTATTATACCAATGTTAATTTTTTAGTTTTGACACAACTGTAAGTGCAACTTACTTCAAAAGAAAATGTAAAAGAACTATGTGGCCTCCCTGGTCATTACAAAATGAATAGCATACAAAATTGAGGACATATTTTTCCAGTGTTCAATGACTAAGATCCAGTTTGGCAAAACATTCTCTCATGTCATTGTTGAACAAGTGAAGTCCTGACATGGCCTTCATTGTTTCATTTTTGCCTTACTCATTAACATAGACAAAAATAAGCAACCACTATTCATATGAGAAATATATTTATTTGTTAATTGCAACCATGGATTGGCTATGGATACAAGACTGGCAAAAGTCAGCAAAAGCACTCTGGGTTTAATAAATTTGCATTGCATGTAGCATTTGTGATGTGCTACTCATCCTTTATATCAAAAACATATGCTTTTTTTTAGAGTCAGTTGTTGAACATTTACCAGCACATCACTGAGTATCTGTCAAAGTTACTCATTTTTCCTTATCTGAGGATTTTTTCAAGAAATTATTAAATACATCCATTCTTCCATCCTTTTATTATTTATTTATTTTTAGAGACAGCGTGTTGCTATGTTGCTCAGACTAATCTCGAATGCCTAGCCTCATGTGATCCTCCTGCCTCAGTATCCATTTTTTGCACAGAAAAAGACTTTTTTGATAAGACCTTTACCATAAATACCTTTGATAAGGTTAAATACACCTTGGTAAAGCAAATCATCACTTCAAATTTGTCATTTTTATGAATATACATTTTTATACTCTGATTTGACATTATATTGGTGTCTGTGTCTGGTGACTTTCTTGTGAGTTTGTTGATAACAATGATATCCATTCAGACTAAGGAAAGTGGGTAAAGTATTTTCCCCATACCAGCCACAAGTGTCCATAGCACCTCACTGCTTATCCACCACTGATTGTATTGGCAGCCGTTATATGTAAGCTTCATTCGGAGTCCTGGAGCCAATTTTTCCAAGCAGAAGTTTTGAAACACAACATGATTTAAATTAGTAAAAATTTTGTTCTGCCTGCTTGTTTCATAATTTGTTGAGTCTGAAGATGTCTTCCATATATATAAACAACATTGACCCAAACTCTCTACTTTATTCTGTAGTCATTTTCAGAATCACTTTTTCCTTTTTTGATTACATCTGGCTATTTGACTGAGTTCATATCAGTCTTCAGATCTGGTTCTCAATCTGAGCCACGCTACTTTTGCAGACATCAGAGTTACCATTGCCATCACCATCCTCTTTGCCATGGCTGGTCTGCTGGACTCATGGCTTTCTGGACCCATTTTTTCCTCCTTGCTTTTTATCTCTATCCATCACTCTACTCCTGCCTGGAGTAATTTCTCCCTTCCTTCCTGCCCAGATGAATTCTGCCCCTTTACCAGGCACAATGTCAGTTCTTCCTTCCTCCTCCATGAATGTGTGTATGAAGCCTCTGTGTTCTTCCTTCTTGCAACGCCTATATTTCTTCTTGGAAGTACCATTTTTTTTGGAGATTACATGGCGTGGAACATGGCATGGCTCTTAGTAGAACCTGAGTGAATGTCATACAGACCTTTCAGGGCTGCAAAATTGCTATCAGCTTACTCTGAAAACTGTTTCCCTAGAATAGTTCAGAAACTATTGTGTCCCACAAGCAATCATTGAGTCTGCCTCCTCCATGTCTGTTGTATGCTTTGGTTACATGCCTTTTGCTGCTTTCTTGGTTTTACCCAAGTATTACCCAATTAAAAAGAGTATCATTCAGAGGAATCATAATGCTGAATTGACAAAGCCAAGACCCACTTAGATTTTTGTTATGCTCCTGGAAGAGTCTGAAGTTCTTCCTGCAGAAGGGCAGGATGATGGTAGGTAACTGCTCTGCTAAAGGTCTTTTGGCAATTGTTCCAAGTGTGTACAAGGATTTATTTCTTAGAGTGGTTTGATTTACAGAAAAATACCCTTTAAAAAAAAGCTGGTTAAAGCAGATTCCACATCACACTTGTATGAGTTGTCCTGAAGGGCATAAATTATTTTTCCTGAGACTATTAGCTCAGTCTGAGTAACTTGCTGGTATTTTTATGGGAGCTGATGCATAAATATCATGGCTGCATTTCTGTTCTGAAAGTGCCTGACTTACTACTGAGTCTCACTAAATGATGATGATTTTCAACTCATTCACCAAGTGGGAAACTGGGAAATAATCATCTCCAGACATTTCCACATGACTTGTCATGTCTACTAATTTCATCCTTTAAAAAAGACACACCAAGAAAATATGGCAGCTCATGCATATAATCCCAGCATCTTGGAAGACTGAGGCAGGAGGATCACTTAAGCCCAGGTGTTTCAGACCAACCGGGGCAAAATAATGAGATTGCACCTCTACAAAAAAAATCAAAAAATTAGCCAGGGATGATGGTGCACTCCTGTAATCCCAGCTACTAGGGAGGCTGAGGTGGGAGGATCACTTGAGCCCAGTAGGTCAAGGCTGCAGTGAGCCATAATCATACCAGTGCACCCCAGCCTGGGTGACAGAGTGAGACCCTATCTCAAAAATAGAAAAAGGAAAGAAAGAAAGACATTTTGAACTCTATTAGTAAATGTCACAGCAACAAGATGGCATTACCAGGATGACATTCAGGCAGGCTTCCTCTGGAATGCCACCCATCTCCATTTCTTCCTCTGCGCCACTTTCAGAAAGGGACTTCTCGGTCCTGGCTGAGGTTGTGCCTCCTAAGTCTCCATCCTTGCTCCCAACACCAACACAACCACCCTCCCAGTGGTTTTTCTTGTGAGCAGCTAGCTGCAGTATGGATCTCTTTTTCTCCATCCATGAGAACAATAGGAGGAAAGTGCTTTGGGGAAGAGTAGAATTGCAGCTTCTGGGAGGGGTGGGAGAAGACCTCATTTGCAGCTTTGGCTTGCCTGGTTGTGGTGTGTGGGTGAGGCAACCCTGCTGGCCCCTTACACAACTGAAGAGGCAAGTCCGTGGAGGATAGGGCTGCCCTGAGAATTTGCCCTGCTCCTGTCTGTCTGCAGGGACTTGCCCACATTGTGCAAATGACCAAAGATCTCAGTTCACTCCAAAGGCTACTAACTGGCTGTGTTTTCCTGAACCTCAGGCTTAACCCACCTTTCTCCCCATACACAGCTATTACCCACATGATATTATTATAAAAGAAGGGTCTTCTACTCCACCACGGTGGTATGTGACTTAGTCGCCAGTACTCACAGTTCAGCCACAACAGTGCTGCATGATTGGAGAGTGAGTTGTTTCTTGTGATGTTTGGATTTTCCTTGGAAAGGGGCTTAGAGCATGGCAACAGGAAGTTCCTTCTCTGGGGCACAATCTGAGATGTTTTCCTTTTACACCTCCTTTATACCTTTCCTGTGTTGAATACCCATCAGATCTATGTACATATCACTGTCCTCTCTGCCCACACAGC